>ML110595.1:6977-63353 GCA_003697995.1 Taxidea taxus jeffersonii
GGGGGGGAGAGGGTGATGGGGTTACATTATATGTTTAAATAAAGAAGCTTAAATAAAAAAAAATCAAATGATAAAAAGAACATAAAATGGAAAAAAAAGAATATTGGATATTACATCTGACTAAAATTAAGATAGGAAATATTTTAATGAAATTCATTATACCTTGAACAACATGGGTTTGGATTGTGTAATTCCACTTATTCTTTTATTATTTTATTTGAGTATAGTTAACACACAATGTTGCATTAGTTTCAGGTGAACAACATAGTGATTTGAAATGTGCAGGTCAATTTACATGTGAATTTCTTTCACTAAATACAGTGCAGTACTGTAAATATATTTTCTTTTCCTTATGATTTTTCTAACATATTTTCTCTACCTTACTTTATGTAAGAATATAGTATATAATATAAAACATACAAAATATGTGTTAATTGGCTGTTTATGTTATCAGGGAAGCTTCTGGTCAATAGTAAACTATTAGTAGTTAAGTTTAAGGGGAGTCAAAAGTTAATATATGGATTTCCAATAGCATGGGGGCCAGCACCCTTATCCCCCCACATTTTTTAAGGGTCAATTGTAGTTACTTTTCAGGTATATGCCCATTAAATGATTTGTTCACAGAAAAGATTATGGGTAATGGCCCTCTCATTTTTTCTGACATCACCACTTCCACTTAACTTGACAATCTGAATTTGTTTTATCTTTCTAGATTGTTTCCTAGATTGTTTTTATTACAGTTCTGTGTCTTCCTTTTGGCTATGACCATTTTGGTCAATTTCTTGTAATCTTCTAACCCTAACCTATTTCATGAAATTCTCAGCTCTTCATACATACTGGACTAGTTCTAGGTTAACGATGTTTTTGTTGCCAGCTCCAGCTCCATGGGAAGGACACTCCTAGTGGATCAATCTAGTCTTTCTCTCTGAGGAGCAATCAAGTGAAAAATCCTGAAAACAGTAAGTTTTTGTTTGCTTGATGATTTACTTTCCAACCAGTTCTCATAATAGTTAGGTTTATAAGTCCAAAAGACTGAGAGTGTGTGCATAAAATCGCAGGTAGAATTTTCCATTCTCATTTGGAAACGTTTTCAGTATACAGATTATCCAGTTAAATTCAGAGCACAAGTTGTCAAAAATTTAAAAACCAGAAGCTCTATTTATTCATCAGATACCAATGTTCATTAGTCTTAACCTTAATAGTCTATGTCAATCATTCTGTAGACTCAGTATCCCAATTTTCTCTTTACCAAGAAATTTCTTTAAATGTATTCTGTGTGCCATGTGATTTATGTTAGGTTTATTCAAATAGTTCTAGATAGAACAGGTATCAATTTAACATGAGTATTTTTATAACCTGTGGGAAGAAATTTTTATTTTATTAGAGGATTTTTAGAATTTACATCTCAGGAAGGACTCAGATTTTAAGATATCATCTTATGTCCTTTTGAAAACTTTTTTTTTTTTGCATAAAATTGATACCTTACTGGTTGTTTACATGCATCACCAAACTAGGTTTAATTTTAACTAATTTTAAAGGACAATAATGATAATGGAAACTTTTCAAATTTCCTTTTTAGTAACATGCATTGCCCTTATTTTCCACTACAGAGACTGGAAATTTTCATTTTGAGCAGCAAGTTATTTATTTATTTATTTATTTATTTATTTATCTCTTTACCTATCTATCTATCAAATCAACAGAGAATACATCTAACTCAGATATCATTCAATTTCAGACCAAAGCATTTTGTCATGGAAATAACTTCAGATTGTAATTCTATCTGCTAAGAACTGACTGAGTCCCCATTCATTCAACACACTTAGTAGTTAGCTTTGATATAGATTCACATTTGGTTTCATGGGTTTCTCCATACAATTTTTATGCAGATGTTGGTTTGTCCTATCTAGAATATAAAATCTGTGAAACATTTTAAACTAAGTACAAATCTGGCAAGCTTAGAAATTTGACAGTTTCAGAAACAAAGTAATTACATGCTTTCATGGGAGAATTTCACATTGTTTTGCTGCACTCCCTCCCCACCACTGCCAAATACATTGTGCTCAAAGGCATAAATTTGGTAAGTGCATAAGAAAAATGAGCTTCCTTGTGATTTTATTTCATTTTCATTATTTTAAGTGAGAATGCCATATAATATACTATACATATTTATATACAAACTAATGTGTACAATATAAAATATATTCTGAAATTAATTTTAAATTGTTCACCTCTAAGGAGCTGTTAATAACCTTTAACCAGTGTGGTTGAAAGTGTCATAGGTTTCATTAAGATATTCAGTAGGAGAACATGTTTGCAACTTTTTACAGTGTTTTCCACAATGGATACTGTTTGCTCCTAATTTGTGCTTAGTTGTCTTCCTATTGTTTCAGAGCCTTTATTATTGAATTCATCAAAAATATACTGAGTCATTTTATTTTACATACACTCCTCTCTATTGCTGCCTCATGTGTACCCTACCCATATTACTACAAGTAACAATGTTATTAACTCTGTAATGTGTATTCTTGCATAGCGAACCCCATGATCATAACTATATAAAAATATATTCACATGCACACATACACATATATGTTCAGTTACACAACTGCATGTTTTTGTTTTCTGCATCTTGCTTTATCATTTTTTGGTATGTCATAAAAATCTAAGTCAGTTGTTATAAATTTAACATACACTTTTAAATGTCAGTACAAAAGCAAATGAGCAAAGGGGAATGAAAAAAGAGAGAAGCAAACTGAAAAACAGATTCTTAACTATGAAGAACAAAAATGGTGGTTTTCAGAGGGGAGGTGGGTAGGAGGATGGGTTAAATAGGTCATGGGGATTAAGGAGTACCCTCATCATGATGAGCATTAGGTGATGTATATAAGTGTTGAAACACTATGTTGTACACCTGAAACTAATATTATACTATATGTTGGAATTTAAGTAAAAAACTTAAAAAATTAAATGTCAGTACAATGTTCTGTGTTTGGATATTGGCATAAATTATGATTTATTCAACTCTTTACTTACTGATGGCATTCTTTTTGTTTCTACTGCTTAACTCAACAAACAATGCTTTAGTAAACATCTTTATGTTTGGAATCATTCCTTTAAAATTTTTTAATCTGATGGATATAAAATGATGATAAATTTTCATTTAATTTATATTTTTCTGATTGCTCGGTAAGTTGAGAATCTTTTCATGTATTTAGTAACATGTGGATTTAACTTTCTGTAAATTGTTCATATTCTTTGCCTATTTTTTGTAGTATTTTTCTTTTGGTTATTAATTTATAAATTCAAGCTTTACTTTATCTGAAGATACTCTATCTGGACTATAATCTTCCTCTTATTTTGGAGCCTTTCAAAATTCATACTTCCAAGTTTCAAACTGTGAAGTATATCTTATTGTTAAACTATTAATCATAGAAAAATGCATTCATTTAAAATAAAAGAATTGCTATGTACTTTAATTCTTTCTCTTTCTCTTCTAATTCTCAGAAATAATAACTGGTAAAAGTTTGGAATTTATTTAAAGATTTTCCGTTAGATGTTCTTTAGAGCAGATCTGATCATTCCTGAAGTATACTTTTGCTGGATGTAGAATACTGGACAGGGAGTTCTTTTCTTTCAGCATTTAAATTATGTGCCACTTTCTTATTGTCTCTACAGTTTCTGATGAGAAATCTACTGCTTTTTGAATTGTCATTTCTCACAGTTCATACATAGTTTCATTCTGTTTGCTTTCAAGATTTTTGTCTTTAATTATCAGAAATTTATCAAGAATTTATCTAAGCCTAGGCATAGATTTCTTTGATATTATCCTGTTCCAGTTTGTTCAACTTGTTGAATCTGTAAAGATTATATTTTGTTATGTTTTAGCCCCCAATTTTTTTTTTTCAATTTTTTTCTTCCTCGGTGCCACAATTTTTCTCTTCTTTTTCTGAACTCTGATGAATAGTTCCTTTATTAGGTCTTTTTTTATTGTCTCACAACTCCCTGCAGATCAATATATGCTTTTTCAATGTATTTTCTTAAAATTTCTATTGCTTTATCTTCAAATTCATTGTTTCTTCTATTGTTTCCATTCTGATATTGAATCCATCCTTTTTTTTTAATTTTGGTTTTTGTACTTTTTAACTCAAAATTTTTCCTTTCTCTTTTACATCTATTTTTTTTTGCTGAGATTTTTTTTTTAAGATTATTTATTTATTTATTTATTTAACAGACAGAGATCACAAGTAGGCAGAGAGGCAGAGAGAGAGATAGGAGGAAGCAGGCTCCCCGCCGAGCAGAGAGCCCAATGCGGGGCTCGATCCCAGGACCCTGAGATCATGACCTGAGCTGAAGGCAGAGGCTTTAACCCACTGAGCCACCCAGGCACCCCATTGCTGAGATTTTTGATAGCTTAAATTTGTCTCAAGAGTGTTTACGATTGCTTATTAGACTATTTAAAATAGCATCTGTTTTGAAATCCTTGCCAGAGATTTCTAACACCTGCATTATCTTAGTGCTAATGCTTATCATCTTTTCTAATTCAAATTGAGATTTTGTTTAGTCTAATCTATTAATTGACTAGAGGATAGTCCCTAGTTATTCAATAAAACAATAATCTAGGTGTTACAGTGAAAGTATCTTATGGATGTGATTAAATTCCACAATCAGCTGAAGATTATTTTAGATAATATGGGTGGGCCTGATTCAATTAGTTGAAAGATCTCAAAAAGCATAGTTGAGGCTCCCTTAAAAAAAAAATTTCCCTTGAGGATTGTAGCTCCAGCTCTTCCCCAATAGCTCCAGCTTATTCTACCTGACAGGCTGTCCAATGACTTTTAGACTTGTCTAGTTAGCCTCCAGAATCAGATAAGCCAATTTTTTGCAATAAACTTCTTAATATAAATATCCTACAGGTTCTTGTCTCATTAAATCTTGCCTGATACAACTATTCTTAGAATGACAAATAAGGGGGCACCTGGGTAGCTCAGTGGGTTAAAGCCTCTGCCTTCGGCTCAGGCCATGATCTCAGGGTTCTGGGATTGAGCCCCATATTGGGCTCTCTGCTCGACAGGGAGTCTGCTTCTCCCTCTCTCTCTGCCTGCCTCTCTGCCTACTTGTGATATATATCAAATAAATAAATAAAATCTTAAAAAAAAAGAAAGACAAATAAGTTTGCACTTCCACCCTGAAAATATTTTGTGTTATAAGACTATGGTTCCTCTGTAAATCTCCTATTTTAGGAGGTAAGTTGCTTAGATTCAGAATGCATTTACTGACTCATTTCTGTGGGTTATAGTTCAAATGTGGGTGAGTTGCCACCTTATTACTAAAGGAGGTGGAATTCAGAGTACCATTGGCAGAATTTTCTGGGAAGGGGCATGTAAGAAATAAGTTACAATGGAAGAAAATATAAAACATCAGGAATTAAGAAAGACTAATGGGAAGCATAAACATATTAGTAAAAATAAGACCATTCTCTTGAGTTTTTAAGATTGTGTCTGACTGTTAAAACCAAAAATAATTATAAAATGTTTTAATCTGACCTTATTGTATGTAGAGGTAATATTTTATTAATTATTGTATGTAGAGGTAATATTTTGTCATAAAGGAGTGAGGATAAAGAAATGCAAATGGTGATAAGGTATTTGTATTTTACTTCACATTGTAATCTAATCTTAATAATCACACTCGTAGGTATTTACATATGTAAATATAAAGTTTATTTTAACTAAAAAACTTGTGCATGGATTATTATAGCAGTCTTTTTTATAGTCTCTAAAAATTGGAAGTAACTAAGATTTGCTTCAACATGTAAATGATATGTGGAATAATAAAAAGGAATGAGCTGAGCTATTGATTCTGATAACAAATAATGGATGAATCTTTTTTTTTAATGATTTTATTTATTTATTTGTCAGAGACAGAGCACAAGCAGGGGTAGCAGCAGGCAGAGCAGTCAGAAGGAGAAGCAGGCTCCCCATTGAGGAGGGAGCCCAATGTGGGACTTGATCCCAAGACCCTGGGATCATGACCTGAGCTGAAGGCAGATGCTTAATGGACTAAGCCACCCAGGCATCCCATAATGGATGAATCTTAAAGACACTCTGCTGAAAGAAAAAAGTCATGCCCAGAGGGTATATGTTGTACGATTCCAGGTATATGATATTCTGGAAGAGGTAAAACCATTGGGAAAGAAAATAATTCAATATTTTTTTTTCTCCTGGATTTTGAAGAGAGAAAAGAGTTTACTACAAAAGAAATGTACATATGGAACCAACCTAATTACCCATATATTTGTGTGTGTATATATACACATACATATATATGTATGTATATATATATATATGCCACATTTTCTTTATCCAGTCATCTATGTATTATGTAATATATAGATTATAATGTAATCTATATATTACTCAGCTCTAAAAGAGAGTGAAATCTTGCCATTTGTGGCACGAATGGACCCAGGGAGTATATATATGCTAAGTGAAATAAGTCAGACAGATAAAGACAAATACCATACGATTTCACTTATATGTGGAATCTAAAAAATAAAACAAAAAACAGATACAGACTCACTAATTCAGAGAACTAGTGGTTTCCAGATGGAAGGTTGGGGGGAGATGGTAAAATAGGTGAAGGAGATTAAGGTGAGGAAATAAGTGAAGCAGTTATAAAATAAATGAGTCAAGAGGATGAAAAGTACAGTATAAAGAATATAGTCAATAACAGTGTAATAACTATGTATGGTGACATATGGTAACTATACTTATGGTGGTGAACATTGGGTAATGTAAAGAACTGTCCAATAACAATGTTGTACACCTGAAACTAATATAAAAATGTATATCAACTATACAGCAATAAAGATTGAAATGTGCAAGGAAACACTGAGGGTTATGTAATAACTTTTCTGTATGATACTGGATTGGTGGATCCATGACTTTTTGCACTTGTCAATATCTGTATATCACAAAGAGTGATCTTTAATATAAGAAAATTTAAAAATTACCAGGATATTGGAGGATGCCAGAATGGAATACAGACTGATACCAACATGGTGTATATTAGAGATGATGTAGAAGCAGTGACATCTCTAGAAACAAGCACACTTAACACTCAGGCTTTAGTTTATAAATACACATGCTCCAGAAAAAGTAACTAGATATTCCTGAAGAAATTACTTCTACTAAGCCTAGAGGAGGGAAAATAAGTGATGAGATGGAGCACTTTATAGTATTAGAAGCTAATAAGTACTAAAACAGGAAAAATTTAAAAGAAAGAAATAAGTAATATCAGAAGGGCACAGAAGGCAATGTGAAAGAGCTCTCAATTGCCAAACTTGGAATAATTGAGCAACAAAATAAATAACATAGTATTGGATTATAACTCAAGTCATTAAATAAATATCACTGAGTCCATAATGATACACATAAATGATTGAGAAAATAAATAATGGCAGAGAAAGGACAAATTTTCCTTGAAGGAGAATACCAAATAATATATGAAGATACTTCTCCCACTAAAATGTAGGACTTACTTCTCTTCCCTGTGAGTGTTGGCTGTAATCACTAATTTTCAAAGAATGGAGTACAGAAAGGAAAAATAAAATAAGAGTAACTTTACAGTGGAGAAGTCTAACAACCTCACCTTAACCACACGATCAAGGTTTACCATCACCAGAATAGGTATGTGATGTATGATGCAATAAGAAGGCAACATCCTCTCTGCAGTATTCTTCTCCAAAATCCCTAACCCCAGCTGAATTTTGGGAAAACATCATTCAAACCCAAATTAAAGGACATTTTACAAGGTACTGAGCAAATATTTTTCAAAAGTACCAAGAGCTTGAAAAACAAGCAGAGTGAGTAACTGTCAGACAGACATGATTACTGTTTCCAGAGGACTTTGTTGTCTCGTTATTATATGCCACCACTTGGGAACTCTTACCAGCTCTGAGTTAATTTTTATATTTCCTATGCCTAGTACAGTGTCTGGCACAACTATGTTGTACATTTTACATGAGTGTATTAATTTCTTTTAATAACAAATTATGTATGTGCTAGTGATTTTGCATTTTGTCCCCATATAGTTCTTTTTCTCAATGCACCACCATTAACCTTCATCTTGCTATTTGTAATTCCACAACCTGGTGCTATAATTCTTTCAATATGCATTAATGTTACATAAGCTTAATATAAATAACATGAAGTCTACTAGGTATGCAAGAAAAGAATAAACTTTAGTGTACTGCCCCATTATCTTTTAATCACTAGGTTTTGACAATTACCTTAAGGCACAATTGTTTGAGTGCTTCAGGCATGTACATATGGACTCTCCTGCAGTTCCTTCTATGATTCCAATTAATCATTTATAGACATCTCTGCTAACCCACAGTCTTTTTTGCCTATAGGTTTTTATCATCCCTTGATTCATTTCTGCTATAAGAATGCAATTTAAACATTTATACATCAAACTACTATTCTGGCTCTAGAAAATGTAAAGGATAAAAATATGTAGAAAAAAATGATCTTTTTCTTTAAAATATTCATGTCATAAGTGTCATCTTTTTGTGTTTTCTGGGGAGAATCTTTTATAATAAGTTTAAGATATTAGTCAATGGTATATTGGTAAACCAGCTCTCTAAGCTAAAGCAGAAAGGAAAAAAAAAAGAATTAACTGATTTGTAGGATTTGTTGATGTCCATGGTGTAAATACTCATCATGACCAAATTCAAACAGACAACACAGTATCAACAAATTAGAAAGAAAAGCAACACATCAACTATCATAAGGCAGTGTGAATCAGCTCCAGAGCACTGGGGCACTACCCCATCACTGTACTGACTTGACATGACAGAAGTAGTATAATTTCTTTTGTTACCTATGAACCTGAAGGAGATTGCATGCTAGGATTAAAGGATCTCAGAGCACAACTGTATTACATCAGCAGTTTGGAGAAAGTTCATTCTTCAATTAAACCTGAAGTCAGGTGCAGTCAAGCAATCATATTTCCAACCAGATATTCTAGGTGAAAGCATTGAATGTTAAATTTAATTTAACCAAAATTAACTTTGGTTTTTTAAAATTTTAAAATGCCTTGTGATGATTTAAAATGTAATCAGGTTTTAGAAAACATATTTGTTTATTCAACAACTTTTTAAGTAAATGGACTATTTTTTCAAGAAGTTTTAGATTTATAGATAAATTGAATATGAAGTAGAGAGAGTTTGGATATACCTCCTTGTTACTGCCAGCCCTATGCCTACACACATGCATGCACATACATACATACACACACAGTGTCTCTGATTATTAGTATCTCACATCAGTATACTGCATTTGTTACAATTGATGAGCCTATATTGATGCATTATTACCTAAAATCTATAGTTTACATTAGGATTCACTCTTGGTGTTGTACATCATATGGCTTTTGACAAATGCATAATAATATGTATTGACCATCGTATTATCATATAGAATAGTTTCACTGCCCTAAAAACCCCTATGCTTCACCAATTCACTCCTTCCTTCCCAAACTCTTGGCAAACACTGACCATTTTACTGTCTCCACAGTTTTGCCTTTTCCAGAGTGTTATATAGTTAGAATCTTACTATGTGTGGTCTTTTCAGACTGGCTTCTTTCACTTAGTAATAGGCATTTACATTTCTTCCATGTCTTTTTGTGGCTTAATAGCTCATTTAGCACTGAAAAGTGCCAGAAAATATTCCAGTGTCTTTATATACCGAGTTTATCCATTCACCTACTACTGAAGGACAACTGGTTTCTTTTACATTTTGGCAATTATGAATAAGACTGCTACAAACACCCATGGACATGTTTTTGTGTAAACATAAGTTTTGACCTCCTTTGGATAAATATAAAGAAGTGTGGTTTTGATCATAGTATGTTTAGCTTTGTAGAAACTGCCACACTGTTTTCCAAAGTGTCTGTACCATCTTGCATTCCTATCAACAATGAATGTGAGTCCTGGTTGTTCCACAACCTCATCAGCATTTGCTATGGTTAGTGTTTTGGATTTTAGCCAATCTAATAGGTAATTAGTGGTGTCTCATTATTTAAATTGTTGATCATCTTGGGGTGCCTGGGTAGCTCACTCTGTTAAGTGTCAGACTCTTCATTTTGGCTGAGGTCACAAGTGAGATCAAACCCTGAGCTGGACTCCATGCTCAGTGCAGAACCTGCTTGAGAACCTTGTTCTCCCTCTCCCTCTACCTCTCCCCATGCTTGCACTCTTGCTCTCTCTCTAAATAAATAAAATCTTTAAATTGTTGATCATCTTTTTACATGCTTGTTTGCCATATGTATATCTTCTTAACTATTTTTGAAGCAAGAACTTCCTATGGAATTACTTTAATCTAAGTGTTAGAAATAAATGGAGAGTAAGTCAACAAATGCTTGGAGTGCATGTCAAGTTTAAGCAAGTCCAGTTGCTGAGTAAGTTCATATGAGGGACATCCAATCATTTTAAGAACCTAGGACAGAGAGGCCATGTTTTATTGATCTTAAGACAGAATCCAAGAGAATGTGTGCTTAACATATCAGAAGACCCAGATGTGAAAGAGGAAAATTTGATAGGCCCTTATATGCTAAAATTTGTAATGAATGCTTATTCACTCCTATTAGTCAGCTCTGATCATTAAAGTAATGATTAATTTAAAAAGGTAAGTAAAGTGATTTCTGATTCCCTCTTATTTAGGGCCTTTCACATACTTTCCAATATTCAATTCCACAATTTAGAATTTACTCTGAAAATCCCTAAAAATTTCATCTTTTCATATTTGTAAATTAGTAAGGTAAATACTATCAGAGACTTAAGAAAAATAATGGTTATTCAAAAGCTTCAGTTGTAGCAATAGAGAATAAAAAGGAATAACATGAAAGCCACTGTAGAACTGTCTGCTATTTGAAGCCATTGCAGGTATCAGAAAATAAGTCCTGTGCAGACTGAAATTTCTCTTGCTCTTCAAGTTCTGTCTGAATACATGATTTTTAAAGGATCCTTTAAACATAAAGCATCCTGTACGTGCAGACATTAAAATAAAGTAATATTAAAATAGATACAAGAATATATTAAGTGAAAAATACCAAATAAATAAATTTGAGGAGGGTGTTGGAAAAGAAAAGAGGACACCATACTGTTTTCACAGCAGACAATATCAACAAATGAGAGAACTAGTAAAAGTTACAAAAACATCAACATCCTTACAATATCTATATGGAGCAGTGATACGTGTTTCCCAGAAAACTGTGAGCAGATCAAACATTCAATCATAGTCTGGTCTGTTACCTAAGACAGACATTTACTCAGAGTTACACAGAAATCAAAATGCTTTTTTTTTTTTTTTACATAAACTGCTCATTTATTAGCATTGGTACAGCAACATAACCATTTCCAGTAAATACATGGAGATGCGTGGAGGTGGCAGAACAAGGGGAGGCAAGTGGCAGGCTCCTATTTCTTCCACTCCTCCTTGTTGTAGTCCCACCTCGCTGAGAACCTGTGAATCAGGCTGACCTTCATTCCTCTTGGTCTGCTTGGTCACCTACTCCTCTCCCAATGTGTGGGGGATGGAGCTGTACACATCATGCTTCTCTCAGATCAGAATGAGTGGGGAAGTCCTTGAAGATCATGCCGGCACCCACAACCAATCTTCCACTCTTTCCTGTTTCTGTTCATTTCAGCAAAGCTCTAATTGAACTTAATGTGGTACAATTCAACTTTTTCATTAATGGAGAGGCTGCTCCAGGAAGCCCTCTCCTCCTCTCCTGAAGTCTTCTGGTGGAGAGGTTCTTGATGTGGGCCACCTCAGGCAGGGGGTAGCTGGTGGACATAACTCGGGGGAGAGCATAGTCTTCATTCTTCAGGACACTTCCATGTGCTCTTACACACACTGAGTGGAAATTGCTCACTTGCCAATTAAGCTAAACACTCTGGTAGCAACATTTTGCCACTACTGTCCACTGCTCCAAAATGTAATTTTTGATCCAAATATAAAAGAATTAAAATTGTACTCAACATCGAAACAGGAATTTCAGGTTGACAGATTTGCTGAAAGTCTATGTTGAAGAAGAAAATGGCACATAGGAAGATATATTTTATAATATGTTAACAACATGGTCATTTAGAAGGCAAAAATCTGTTTATTCTTAACTATCCATGATTATCTGTAAAAATAAAAATATGAAATTGCATGTGGTGAATTTCCATAACATGGAAATTAATGTTTTTAGATGAAGAATCAACAACTCTGACACTGCTTGCAAATCACATTATTTTTAAAGTACACAATATTCAATGTTCCCATGAGCGTGACATTAGAAATATTTCACAAGCAAACATAGTAATAAGATGACATGGTATGATTTTCAGAAAGGTCTACAAGAAGGTAGACTCTATATCCTGGTGTATTTGTGGGTCTATTTGCTGCTCTAATCAAGACAGAACTTCTGCTGGAAACAATGCTGTGAATTCTTATTATTTCATTTTGTAAACAAATTCACTAGAATGATAGTCACAATGTGATTTTGGTATTTTAATCTAAGACTTCTCTCTTAAAAATGCATTTATTTATTATTAAATCTGATTGCTTAAAATAAACAATATAGGATAGAGACAAATAAATTTATTGATTATGTATTAATAGTTTGAATATAAATATACCGAGAAAGAAAAGACAAATAATAATCTATTCTAATTACTGTGTAGTTTTAGCATTAGTTCATGATTCAATGGCAGCCCATTGTCTTAGCTTGCCCAGGAATGTGTTTCTTGTCTGGGCCTTCTCTAGTGTTTAAACTCTTCCCATTCACACTGATTTGGTGACTCTTATACTTTCCTCTGACAAACATTTTCTGCCTCCCCCACCCCCTCTTTTTTAACAGACAGAAAGAGAGAGAGAGAGAGAGCATGAGAGCATGCTGGAAGTGTGGGGAGGGAAGAGGAAAAGGGAGAGAAAGAGTATTAAGCAGGTTCCATGCTCAGCATGGAGCCCACTTGGGCTTGTTCTCACAATCCTGAAATCATAACCTGAGCTGAAATCAAGATCAGTCGCTTAATGACTGAGCCACCCAGGCATGCCTAGTTTTGCTTCTTGGTCCTGGACAGCTTCCTCCTAATATTAATGACAATACACTAATTCCAGAGAGCTCTAGGGCCCTGTCTCTAAATCTTCAGATTTCAAATATAATTACAGAGATTATTATTGTTCATGGTCAGTTTAAACTTAATAGTGGAACTCTTGATTCCATCTCACAAAAATTAGAAACAGGCAATAGTATCAGTTAGTGTTATGCAGAAGCTAGACATGAGCAGTGGAAGGAACACTCCAAGTCAGAGTTCCAAGTCCTTGGAGGGGAATAATAGAGAAATTTCTAGAGGCAAGGATGGTGATAAGTACACCCAAGGATGCAACATCCTGACCTGTGGCTTCCAAGACCTTGGGGCTGACGGATCAAGAGCCACTGGTTTCAAGCATGCATTCTCCTCTTCCTCCTCTACCTCAGGGTAACCCCTAGACTCATTAATGCATTTGCATTACAGTTATAGCTTCCATCTCCATGGAAAAGGCTGCCATGATGATTGAGGAGCAAACCTTGCAGGGTCAAAATCTCTTCCTTCCAACCTGTTGGGGGAGGTTCCCCAAATGCTTAGAAGCAGCCTTCATTAGAGACCACCCTACTGTATATCTTGGCTCCTCCCAATCCAGAGAGACACAACTAATATACAATCCCTAAAGAACCTAGGGCCAGTTTCACCTTATGGAACCTCCTTGCTCTCCCACCTTGAGAGTGTACTTTTGCTTTAATAAAACTGCTTTATGCTTGCTTCTTCCCTTCTGGATATCTTTATTCAAGCCCTGATTCCCAACTAAATTCTCTTGTGAGAAACCCAAGGATCAAGACCTCCATTCACACAATACAGACTCTCCCACTGGTAACATTAGTACATTTCTCATTTAATAGCAGCTTAAATAGTCTTAAAAAAATTGCAATGTCAAAGAAAAGGTAGTTTACAAAATTAGCATATCATAATATACCTCAAGGGTTCCCCACATAACAGCAATGATCAGAAATGGTAGTGAAGGCCATAAACTCTGCCATCAAGCAGTCCTGATTTCAAGCCAATAGACACACCAAGAGGGACATCATATAGTCTTTGAAAATCATAAAACATATTAGATTTCATATGATAAAGAAAATAATTGAATAAATCATACATAGTTCTTTAGTTGTTAGTTTCACAAAGCTGTTATTTTACCTTAACATTGGTGTTAAAATGCTTACCTTGGAAAAAAGGGTCAGGAATTCTCATAGAGGCAGCTCTTGAGAATATTGAGGGGTACTTTTTGGTAACAAACCTCAAATTTATTTTTGACTTTATATTAATTTTTTAAAATTTATTTATTTGACAAAGAGAGAGAGATCACAAGTAGGCAGAGAGATAGGCAGAGAGAGAGGGGAAGCAGGCTCCCTGCCAAGCACAGAGCCTGATGTGGGACTTGATCCCAGGACCCTGAGATCATGACCTGAACCAAAGGCAGAGGCTTAACCCACTGAGCTACCCTGGTGCCCAATTTTACATTAATTTTAATAGACAAATATTTCAGTATTAATCACATAGCATATAGAGAATCTAGTATAGGATAGGTCATCTAGACAAGTTCATCAATATTGATTCTTACATTAGGAAGGAAGATGAAGATAATGTTCTTATAGGAGATACAATTAACTATTTATTCCAATTAGCCAGGGGCACAGATTTCTAGTTGTCCTCCAAATCTGATGTTTCCTCTTTCATAGCATTACAAATTTAACTGGCTCCATGAATTTCCAAAATAAAAATTTCATTCCCCAGACTCCTTGCAGCTAGTATTAAGTCTTACAAGTATTAGTCAGTAGGCTCTGGGAACTTTCTATCCTGGGATAGAGAGTATCTCTAACCCACTGCAATGCACTTTGAAGTCAGTCTGCATAGGTTTGAATCGTTGGCACATACTCAGTGCTTAGTAAATTTAGTTATTAAAGACATGGCTATTAACTTTTGATATCATTTTGCTGGAGCAGTGATCTTCATCTGGGAGCAATTTTGCGCCCCTCCTCACCGCCCACCAGAACACATTTGGCAAAACCTGGAGCCATTTCTGAATGTCACCAGGAAACTGGGGTGAGGTGGAATTCCTGGCATCTAGTAGGTAGGGCTGCTGATAAACACCTATGATATGCACAAGACAGCATATTTGATATTTTAAATTTGGTATTCTTAAAAAGTTACTTAAATTTGATATTTTAAAAAGCTACTTAAATAGCGAAGCCTTTAAGAGAGTTGTAACACTAATATCCTTACAGATCCATAATATAAAGAAATCAGTTCATTCAGGCAAAACCCCCCAAAAATCAAAAAACATCAAACTTCTATTTTGCTGCCACCCCTCTAAGCTCTGCCAAAAATCTTAAGGGTAGAATGATAATAAGAGACTACAAATTTCCAAAATGACATTATTCAATGTTGTCAATCCCAGCCATTTTAGTTAGAATGTCTAAGTTAAAAAAGCAACAACAAAAAAATTAAAGAAAAACAAAGCAAAAAACAACAACAACAACAACAATAGCAACAAGCTCATCCAGACTTTTATTAAAACTCATCTATAGCCTAATCTTTAAAACCCTGAGGAATTTTTTCTATTCCCTAATCTGACATATTTAAATTTAGCTTTAGAAATTTTAATGTTTGCTTTGCCTAGCCCAAGCTCAAGTATAACCATCTGAAACTGAATGATTTTAAACTTATTTCTATGAAAACTTTTCCTTGTGTCCTACACTTCACTGGCTTCCTGGGAGATATTTCCTCTGTTGCTGGACAGCACCCTCTTTGAGTTTCTTCTCTTGAAGGGCTCAGCTCTCTGTATCCACCTCAAGCCACATCTTCATCATAGAGCTGGTAGATTAAAGAGCATCCCCTGGGCCTCTGTCTCCAGTTCTCCACTGAGATGCTCCTGCCTGTCCTTTGCCTAGCATTTTCAGCTGCAGTCACCTCTTGACACCTTTTCTGTGTCCCAAGACATGAGATCATTTATAGCTTCCCTGACATACAAAAGTGCCACCATTTCTGCCAGGCTCAGACCAAATTAGCCTGAACACAATGCACAGTCCTTCCTTAATTGTGGCTGTGCCATGCCTCTAGGTGTCAGTTTGTGAGACAAGATGTTTGCACAGCATTCGAGGCTCTTTCCAGGTCAATGGATTCCTTCCTTCAAAAATCCCCTGCTGCCTCTAGTCTCTTTACTCACCCATATTCTCTGTCTTTTTACAAAACTAAAAGAATATTCCCCAGTTTCCCCAAAGCAAGGAGCTCCCCAATCCCAGCACTCTTGATATTTGAGGCTAGGTAATATTTTGCAAGCAGTGTAGAGACCGTCTTGTTTATACTGTAGGTGTTTATCGCTCCCAGATAAAGAACACTGCTCCAGCAAAATGATATGTAATCCTCAAATCTCACTCACCAAAACATTTAAAATATGCTAAGAGTGTTCTGATTTTTTTTTCAAGGGCTGTAGTATTCTGGAAAGGAAAATTAGCAAAGACTTACAGAATATTTTCTATCAAACTTATATCCCTTACCCCAAGATAATAATTCTATATCTCTTTAATTGAATGGAATGATGGAGGGGGGAGAAAAAGGAAGCAATGTCAGGAAAAAAATCAGTATCTCAAAAATATTATTCTGTTGCATGTATCTGTTATTCTTATAGGTCCAGTCTTATGATTTGATGGGAAAAATAAAGAACATTTATTTAGATTATTTTTGGAAGCGAGTAGGAAGTCAAAATGATTTTTCTCATGGACATGCTTCTCCCATAGCACATGAAGCATATTGCCTCCAGATGTTACTATGCATTAGCTCATACCTATGATCATGGGGTGACAAAATCTGTCTCTTCTTTCTTCCATTTAGAGACTTAATTCCCAGGACTTAGCTTCTCAATGGGATTCCTCTACCATTCTTATTGATCCTATTCCTCTAGCTATGAATACAGCAGAAGGACCTGACTTTAGAATACCCTTTGTTTCAAATTGACATCTTTAATGCATGTGGTTTGTTGTGTATACAAGACTGCACTGTAACACCTTTTATTGACTGGAGGAGTTATTTTACTTTCTCTTTTCCAACAAGTGAGGCTTTCTCTTAGCTTAATTTTTCCTCTAATGGTACTATCATGTTCCTCTCACTTTTCATAGTTTTTAAATACAATTTTTGTTTCTCATTTTGAGTTTTCTCTATTTATTTATTTTTGTTCCTGTGAGACTCATCTAAGTCTGTCCCAAAATTTTAATTGCTGTGTTCTGTGAAGGATGGCTCTGGTTTAACATTCTTTGGAATTTGATCTATACTTCTTTTCCACTCAAATCATTTTTTTTCTTAAATTTCTTCTTATGAATCCATAGGATAATTTTGCCCTGGAAAAACATTCTGGAATCATTTTCTTTTTCCTAAAGATTTTATTTATTTATTTATTTATTTGAGAGAGAGAGAGAGAGAGAGAGACAGAGCATGAGCAGAGGGGGACAGGCAGAAGGAGAGGGAGAAGCAGAACCCCACTGAGCAGGGAAGCCTGATACAGGGCTAGATCCCAGGACCTCAGGATCATGATCTGAGTGGAAGGCAGACACCCAACTTACTGAGCCACCCACGACCCCCAGAGGAATTCTTGATTCTTTTTTCTCTCACAACCTACATTCATTCTGTTGGGGAATTCAGATGGCTCTACCTTTAAAATATATCCATAAGTCCATAACTCTAGTTGATTCTCTGACATTTTCCAAGTGATATGCCAGTGTCTAGAAATAGTAGGTGCTTGATAATATTTGTTTAATGAATAAATATGTGGATGCAAATAAAGATATTATCCGTGTATACCACTCAGTTCACATATCTAATAAATAAATATATGTAAAATCAATAGCAGTGCTAATTATGCAAGAATTAATTTTGCCTATAAGAAATATAGGCAACTGCAATCATGTCAACAGCATATTATTGTTTTCTAAGAAAATATTGGCAATATCATCAGATAACCAATAATTATGGTTCTAATTTCAAATATTTCCTATGTCTTAATGAAAAACATCCTCACTGTGCACTGGTGAGTATGTCAAATTGGGGAACTGCTGCTACAAAAACATGATTTGCTGCATTGTTCTCTAAGATTGCTTTTTATTAGGTGAAACAGAAGTGAGCATTGTCCTTTCCAGTGTACATATATTTTCATATGTTCATAAAATGTTCATAATTAAACTTATCTTAATGTTTTTCTTCTCATGCCAAACATTTTCTCAGGGGTACCTTAACTTTTTTTTCATTGTATATTAAATAAAAATCTGAACCTTTTGGAGAATTTTCTGTAAAAATACATTGGTTTATTTAAGTGTTTATTTCTCTATTTTTTTAAAAATTTCCCCTCAGAAAAAATGGTCCCTAACATCTACAAGAAACGAAACAAAACAAAACAGTCTTTGTTAAATAAATCAACAAATAAGTACAATATGTGACTGGCAAGTCAGCATTACATATCTGTGGACTTCCAGAATCTTTTATTCTGTTTTCACTTTTAGATATCTGTCCATGAAAGCTGGCACACTGTTTCCTTAAATTCTATAAAACACTTTTGTACAACCTGGAGTATTGCTTTCTGTATATTGTGCTTTTTTCAGTTTCATGGTCACCTACTTCTAGAGACCCACTCTATCAGTTACATTTGGTCTGATAGTCATCTTGATCATATATGATCCAGTTCATCAGAGTCCCTTGATGTTTGCTTTGTGAGTGAAGTATGCACTGGTCAGCAAGGTTAATCAAGTGTCAGCTAGGTACGTTTGCTTTACCTGCATGAGTGTCCTGGCAGATGTTTAAGTGGATTTGGTGCTCATTTAGTACTCTTGCATCGCTGCCAATGTTGAGAACTGCATATGGAACTTATCTATTTACATCATCAAGCCAGATGGCTTTATCATATATTCCTTAATTGATACTATGTGTCTTACTCTTTCCTTTTATTCTCTGCAAAATGAAAATCTGCCTCATTAGTTCTATTTGCTTAGAGAGCTAGACACCTGTTAGATTTCCTTCCTGAGTCTCTACTCTCAGTAAGAAACAGTTTGATCTAAAAGTGTACAGTTTCTGTCCTGTTAAAATTATGAAGGTGGGGGCTCCTGGGTGGCTCAGTGGGTTAAAGCCTCTGCCTCCAGCTCAGGTCATGGTCCCACATCAAGCCCCACATCGGGCTCTCTGCTTTGTGGGGAACCTGCTTCCTCCTCTCTCTGCCTGCCTTTCTGCCTACTTGTGATCTATATCTGTCAAATAAATAAATAAAGTCTTTAAAAAAATAGAATAAATTATGAAGGTGGTCTTGGTAAATACCAAGCTAAACTAGAAACACAATTGAGATTGCATTAGTAGTTACTTTAATGAAAACTTCTCTCACATAAATATATATGTATATTATGCATATGTATCATATATAATATACATATATATACATATATATGTACATGTATACATATATGTATATATATGATAAAATAAAATGGTCAAATATCCTTTAAAATTAAAAAGTGCTAATAGTAATTGTATCCTTATGTAAGGAAATTTATTCAATCAAGGCACTAGAGAGGGAAAAATATAACTGAAATAATTTTTCCATGTCTTTTTGTAATTAAGAATCTCTTAACTAAGCAAGTATATAAAATGTAATCAAAAGAGTTTAATAAGTGCTCTAATAGTACTGTGAAAATTAATGGCTTCAATGAGAACTAATTATCTAACTTGCTGTTTCAAATATTTAAAATAAGTTTTTGTTCTTCACCCTTTAAATTCGTTAATATTAAATGTCATTAATAATGTTAAAGTGTAGCTTACATTTGGTGATTAGAATACATATATACACTTCCTAGCCTAGAAATATAAAGGCCTGGTAAGAAAAAAAGTAAAATGGGCTTCAATATGGGTATATTATAGCACAGGTTTGATTCTGACCCAGTGGGAGCATAACTGCATGCTGTTTCCTTATAATGGGAATAGTTCCCATAAGAAAGATACTTTAGGAGTAGATATTTTAAAACTGAATAACGTTACAGTTAGTATAATAACCAATCACTGAAAGAATCATAAAGGTAAATGAGTATTTGATATCTTTCTTCATTAAAATGCAGCAGTGTCCTGGTGTTAATAACTAGTTAATAAAAGCTAAATGATACTTGCATTTTGATTGCAAATCTAAATTTTCTAAAACACAGACAGTTGCTTATAAGTTCTTCTGAATTTAATCATTATTTCATGCAATGATATATATTTAGAACTTTATATTTTTTGAAGTGTTTTTCACTTCAAATATTCAGTTTTTTTTTAAAGGGTTTTAGTTAATTATATTCTTCAAGATATTCCAGCTTGGTTTTTGCTAAGGGAGATGTTTCCTCTAAACAGCAAGAATGGATTAAAATTTAATCCCAATAAAAATCTACATCAGTTTAAAAGAAAATAAAAAAAAATTGTCCAAACGATTTGGAAGAAATCATGACTGCTAATCAAAGTTTTGCTCTCATTTGTGCTCATTTTTTCCACTTAAGTGAATTGACGGTATTTACATAGTTATACATCTGCTTTAAATTTATCATGCTCATAATGTTAAATTTGGTCCCTGCTATAGTCACTCCACATGTTCTTAGAGACGTTTTGAAATAAGAGATTTGATTATTTTTATATTTTGAACACAAAAGAGGAATTGACATACTATATAGTATACATAATTGACATACTATATAATATGAAGAGAAGAGAGAAAAATATTCCTTCAATAAACATCCATGAGAAAGTTTTTTAATGTTCAATAAAATAAAAAAAGACATATTGCATAATAAGTTATTCTTTACCCTGAGGCTTTAGCTTTCAAAGTCTTTTACACATGAAACAGAAAGTTATCCTTACTATAGGAAAATAATTTATTTTCCATGAAAGTTTTGCTTAGAAGTAAATTATTCTCACAAATTGTATGGATTTTCTCTTCTTTTTTACTTTTTTAAAAAGATTTTACTTATTTATTTGAGAGAGGACGAGAGATATTGAGAGAATGAGTGGGAGGAAGGGCAGAGAGAGAAGCAGTTTGCCCGCAGAGCAGGGAGTCCCATGTGGGACTCAATCCCAGGACCCTGGGATCATGACCCCAGCTGAAGGCAGACACATAACTGACTAAGCTACCCAAGCACCCTATATGGCTTTTCTTATTAAATGTCTTGTATAGTTTGGATTTTGACATCTGTTTTTACAATCTGAGGGTAAATGATAATAGACTCTGGAACACAATAATAAAAGGTAAGATTATGTATTATATATTATTTCTGGGTCAAAGATCCATGACATAACTCACTATAAACATGCTTTCCTGACATGGCTGAGTTGGTGGGATGTGGGAATGTGTGAGATTTATAAATGGCTTTAAGATTGGCCAGGAAGGGGCCCATGGGTGGTTCAGTGGGTTAAAGCCTCTGTCTTTGCCTCAGGTCGTGATCTCAGGGTCCTGGGATTGAGCCCCACATCAAGCTCTCAGTGGGGAGCCTGCTTCCCCCTCTCTCTCTGCCTGCCTCTCTGCCTACTTGTGATCTCTGTCTGTCAAATAAATAAATAAAATCTTTTAAAAAATTGGCCAGGAATGTGTTTTATGGCATATATGTATGTATATGTGTATGTGTGTCTGAATCAATTTGGCTCCAAATCCATTTTTAAGTTTTCATACATAAAGATAGAGATTCAATAGTTTGGCTACAGGACTAAAACTACATGGTTCAGGCAAGAAGATAAGGTAAAAGTAAACTAATGTAAAAATTGTTGAAAAAATATTATTTCTTCAGTTGTTTTTCAGTTAAGTCAGCCACTGAAATGTTATGCTGTCATATACACTTATAACAATATTTGGACATTGTCTTTTCATACTATCAACTAGGGAATACTGCTATGGTTTCCTAGATAGAAAAGAAGAGCTGCACAATTAACCATGAAGTCCACAGAAAATATTTTGTAAACTTGAACTTGTGTTATCAAACCCAGTAGTTAAGAGCCTGCATCTGGAATCAGAAAACCCAACTTCTAGTTGACTTTGTGAAAATAAAG
Organism: Taxidea taxus jeffersonii; assembly: GCA_003697995.1. NCBI lineage: Eukaryota > Metazoa > Chordata > Mammalia > Carnivora > Mustelidae > Taxidea > Taxidea taxus. The sequence goes on from ML110595.1 coordinate 29,164, forward strand.
AGCTGTGTGATTTTTTGGAGATGTTCATAACGTTTTACTATTAAAATATTAGCCTGTTTCAAACCTTATAATGCTGTCTTTACAAGAAGATTTCTTTTAATAATTTTACAATCAGTCCTTCTCTTGATAAGTAACATAAAAGTATGCTTGTTTCTATGCATGAAAATTTGCATATATAAATTCCCACTTTTAGTAATGGCAGAGTTATATGCTATGAAACCAATTCATCTACCAATGAAAGTTAGAAAAGCCATGGTACTTTAAAACAAATGTATAAACTGACAATAGTTGTTTCAAGTAATCTGAGTGATCAAGCCATCCAGACATGAGGAGGGTTTCAAATCCCAGTGAAAACTAAATGCTTCTGGATGAACGTGAAATTTTATCAATGAGTTTGAGAGAGTCAAATGAGCCTCTTTGAGGCATCTGCTGCTTTCTTATTGGTGTTCTATCCAGAGAGTTAGAGTCAAATAAATAAACCAACAAAATGACTATGAGACCAGAAGGTAAATACAGATTGAAGTAATTCTGTACAACTGGAAGACAAAATTTGTATTTCAGAGATTGACAAAGCAGCACCTTTATACCATGCATATTTCTAGTGAAGATCTTAGAAACACTATTACCAAAGAAAGTACAAAAGCAAATTGTCTAGGTCTTACAAAGAAAGTTGTGCAGTTTCAAATTACCTAAATCCCATATTATATTAAATTTATATGCAACTATCCTAATTTCCTATCACAAAGAAAAAGAAAAATCTCTGTTAGGAGATAACACCAACCAAATCTTGAAGTTAGTCTTGTCAATCATTTTATACAAAGGAAATTACCCAACTCTAGGAGAGGAAACAAAACCAGAAGAAAGAGATATGTAAATGATCTTGAAACTGAAGTAATCAAAGACTTTAAGTATCTTGATAATCATTCAAGATAATGATGAGTAGTTTCTCCAGATATTACAATCTGAGAAAAGACAGTCAAATGAAAAAAAAATACAACGAGGGGCACCTCAGGACAGTTGAATAGGCATCTGATTCCTAGTTTCGGCTCAGGTCATAATTTCAGGGTTGTGAGATTGAGTCCCACATCTTTGCTGGAGTTTCTGTCTCCCTCTCCTTCTGCCCCTCCTGCTCATGCTCTCTCTCCCTACCTCAAATAAGTAACTAAATTTTTTTTTTAAAGAAAAAAATACAATGAATGAAATTAAGAATATAATGGTTAAGTTTAACAGATTAGGCATAGCTGAAGACAGGATTAGTAAAAATGAAAAGTTAAAAATATGAAAGTTTTGACCAAAATATGCAGAAAAAGTGAAAGAAAATTAAGTAAGAAAAGAGCATAAGAGATAAACGGAGCATAGTGAAAAGCCAAAACAGTTTATTTGGGGACCAATAGAAAGAAAGGAGAGAGTGATACAAAAGTGAAATTTCAAGATATACTTTGAGAATTTTCTCAAAACAATGAATAACATCGAGCCTCAGATTCTAGAAGCCCAATGAATTCAAGTAAGGAAACACACACACGCATGCACACACAACATAGACACACACACACAGAGTTTCCAGGGAACAACTATATGTCTGACATCTGACTTTTGAAAGAAAATATAGAGGACAGAATAAAATGTGATGATATATTTTAGTGTTTAAAAAAAACCCTACCAATCAATAATTTTAAATCCAGTAAAATGTTAGGATGGAGTGATGATTTTCAAGCTCTTTATATGCCAGACTGAAAACCAGGAGTCTATTTGTTTTTAATAAAATTAAAGTCTTATGCTCTCAGGAGAAAAATAAGTGATAAATAAGTTGTCATCTTTTTCCTTCCATGTTCATTTCCATTTTTGTTTAAAGGAATAGCGAACTGTTTGTTATTCATAACTACAAAGGCTATCAGGATTTGGTGATTATTACTGGAAAAAAGAAACGAAATGAAATGGAATGATGGTTAGAAAAAAATTAAATAATGCCATTATTTTCCATTTTCCCTTTGAGTTATTAAATGGAAAATATCAATGGACACCATTAGCTATTTAGGGACAAGGACAGGGAAGGTACCTTAGGTAGAAGTCAATAAAGACTTTCAAAAGATCCTAAGACTTGTAGGGACTAGAGGTAGCATGTCCTTACGTGTATCACTAAACATAACCATCTTGTGGTCCAATATGTATTTCCTTGTTATATAAAAAAGCAATGGTTGGGGGGGGTGAGTTTGTGCCTGAGTGGCTCAGTTGGTTAAATGTCTGCTTTTGACTCAGGTCATGATCTTGGAGTCCAGAGATCAAGCCTCACATCTGACTCCTTGCTCAGCAGGGAGTCTGCTCCTCCCTCTTACTGTGTCCCTCCCCCACTCATTTTTTCTCTCTCTCTCTCAAATAAATAAATAAAATCTTAAAAAGAGAGAGAGAGAGTAATGGGAGTTGTTAACCTGTAGAAAGTACTCATCATTAAGGGGTATATATGCACACTGGGTTTTCAGTATTCAACATAATTTTAGACACATGACTCCTCTTACAAGCTTCCCTACTTTATAGTTTCTATTTTCCTCCATTGGTATAGATTTCATCATGAATTCAGTACACTGAGCAAAGAATTTCCTGTCATTGTGATAGTCATCTCTATTAAAATTTGGCCGTGATATGGAACCACACATAAAAAACTGGCTTAAATGGCCCAAGGGATCTTTGTGATGTCATGAATAATTATTATGATTTAACTCTTTAGTGATGTAGACAAACATTTCTTTAAAAATTATTCATTTAGGGGCACCTGGTTGGCTCAGTGGGTTAAGCCTCTGCCTTTGGCTCAGGTCATAGTCTCAGGGTCCTGGGATCGAGCCCTGCTTCAGGCTCTCTGTCTGCAGGGAGGCTGCTTCTCTCTCTCTCTCTCTCTGCCTGCCTCTCTCCCTACTTGTGATATCTCTCTCTCTATCAAGTAAATAAATAAAATCTAAAAACAAATTCATTTAAACAAGTTTTAACACAATATAGTAATGATTAAAATTTTTATTAATCTTTTGTTCACCCCTGGGTTAATTATAATACCTAAATTTGCTTCTACTTCCTTTCTTTATTCAATACATACAACAATTTAGTTTGATTCTTTTTTTTTCTTTGTTATAACTCTTCTACCAGTGTCTTCCAAAGGTCAGCAGATAGACAACCTAGTCACTCTGACATTTCTCTAAATAGAAGGTGATGTTTGTATACTTTCTGTTTTTCTCTCCCTAGTCAATGATTTGTCTCTCCAAAAGAAAGTGTACACTTACTGAAGTCCTGACTTTAATTAAATATTAGCATTAACTTATTCCAAGAAAGTTTTAACAGAAGTAACTACGTCAAACCTCTATACAATTTTCAAATTCTAGAAATTTTTTTTAAAATGGAAAATATCAGGATTTTATATATAATAGTGTGTGTCATATGTGTGTGTGTATATATAGTGTATATATATATATTTTCACCATTAACCTCCATTTTCTTTTTTTGTTTTGTTTTGTGTTTTTTTTTTAAGATTTTATTTATTTATTTGTTAGAGAGAGAGCGAACACAGGCAGAGGCAGAGGGAGAAGCAGGCTCCCTGACAAGCAAGGAGCCCGATGTGGGACTCGATCCCAGGACCCTGGGATCATGACCTGAGCCCAAGGCAGCCGCTTAACCAATTGAGCCACCCAGGCGTCCCTAACCTCCATTTTCAATGGATGATTTTAAAACCATACTTTAAACATAATAGCTTATAAAATATATGTAGTCAGTATTCATTTATTCTCCCTCATCTTTAATATAATTATCATGTATTCATATAAAGAGCTAAACTATTACTGGGTATATTTTTATAAATAATGTATAAGATAAAATTTGTCGTAAATCATACATATGTACATATATCTTATATATAAGTAAATATGTATATATTTATGACCCCATTGATATATTTGTATTTCCTTTTAATAATTTTTCTTTTTTTTAATTAACATATAATGTATTATTTGTTTCAGGGGTACAGGTATGTGAATCATCAGTCTTACACAATTCACAGCACTCATCTCATAATATTATTAAAAGTTACTTTATCATAGTAATATTTTTCCCTTAGAATTCATTAAAACATAATAATTTCCTGCAATGACCCAACATGCCTGTTGAAATTAAATGTAGATTATTTTAAAATACCTCATGTTCTTTTGTTTTATTCTTACAAATGTGGTTTTTTTTATAATTGAGCTTTATTTTCAGATTATATTTCTTATTCTACAGTGCTACATTACAGACTGTAGTCTGTAAGAATATCAAGGTCATTATTTATATATTTGCAATTCTTCTCAATGAAACCATTTTTGTAATAACATGGAAATGGTACATCATTGTCAGCTTTAAATATATTCATAATTATATCAGAGTAACCGAGAGAATCTTTTTAAAAATGCCAAAAGAAAAGTGAATTCAAATATCTACAAATTACCCCAGGAATAAACAGATTTGCAAAAAGCAAGACTCCTAACAAAGTAAATATCAATGCTAACATATTGAATGACTAACATACTGAAAATTACATTTCAATATAGCAAGATGATCATAACAAGAAAGTTTAGTTTCTAAAGGAGTAGTATTTTAAAAACGTCTTTGCAATTAATTTTATTGAATGGATAGTTCTGATTTCAACTGAACCTCTCTCAAAAAAAAATATATAGGCAGGAACAAATCTTAAGACATACTTTACTCAAGTAGTGTCTTAAAATTAAGAAAAATTTTACTTAAGAAGTTATTTGCCTTATACCCCAAATTTTTCATTGCATAGATTTAAAAATGTGTGGTTTACACTTATTTGTCTATATAAATTGAAATGCAGAGAAACTAAGATTAGGTCATCTTAACAGAGGAACAACAAATAATATAAATGTGAGTGACAATGCCTAAAACCCTCACTATTTCATAAGGTAGGATTCAGTCCTACCTTAGGATAGATTTTAAAATCTCTTTATTAATAAGATAACTACCTCTGTTTAACAGCAAACGATCTACAATGTGATTAACAGTACAGTGATAATATATTTGGCTACATCCCACTTTATTTTCTTTACAAGAAAGAGTGAGTTGAACATTAATCCATCAATGCATCTACAACTTAAAAATTAATTTTAGGAATTAGGAGCTACTTTGAGTGTTTTCAATGTGCTCAGTTGGTACTGAATAAAAAGTGGCAAGAATGATTATGTGCTAAAAGTTGTCCATGAACTATGCATATAAAGGCTAGTATCCCCAGACATAGTCAATCTGTTACCCTATAACAAAATATTCTGAACTCAATGGTGAATCTACAGAGTAAGTTCAGTTACAGTGAATACACGCAATTAGTTGACTTAACCTATCCTTTAAAGTTATCAACATATCTTTACATAAATCAAAAAAAAAAGAAGAATTAATTGAAACCTTACACTTTCTCACTGATCATCATAGAGTGTAAGATTAGACTATATGGGAATTCTTTCTTTATGGTAATCTTTTTTGTTAATATTGAAAGGGAATGAACAAAGAATTGGTAAATATGAGTCTAGGTGATTAACTGATTTGGAGTAAATCTATTAATATACTTTCTTCTCAGCCTTTTCTTATTCACTCATTTTCCTTCACTTGACTTATAAACTCTGGAGATGTTCAGATAAAGCTCTAGATTTTCTTTATAGCTCACTTCTTTATTTACTATCATACTCTTACTCCCTTCATAATTTCATCTCATGCCATAATTTTTCTTACTTACATACTGACAGATTTTAAATATGTATCTCAGGCACAATACTTACACAAATACAGCTTTACAATTCAAAAAATATTAACACTTCTTTGCCTGGTTCCTCTCCCTTGTCCCACATATTTCATGTAATATGCATGTTTATTGTACTTTAAATCTCTTTTACAGTTATCCCTTTCTCTTGATCTCCACTGCTACAATTCTAATCCAAACTACCACTCATTTTTTTAACTGTAGCAATAACTCCTAATTGATTTTTTATTGTGGCTAAAAAACACAATATCTATTATTTCAACCATTTTTAAGTGTACAGTTCAGTAGTATTAAGTATATTAAGTCACACTGTTGTAAGACAGATCTCCACAACTTTTTCATCTTGCAAATCCAAAACCCTATAGTCTTTGAGAAGCTCCCCTTCCCAGATCTCCCTTCAGCCCATAGTTACTTCCATTCCATTTTCTAAGAATTTGACTACTTTACCTACCTAAAATTGTAGAATCAAAGTATTTGTTCTTTTATGATTGGCTTATTTCATTTAGCCTAAAGTTCTCAAAGTTCATCCATGTTGCATCATGTGACAGGATTACTTTCCTAAGACTGAATAATCTGTAGTATGTATATAATGCAGTATGTATATACATAATATATATAAATTAAATATACAAATATATATTATATATAATATAGTAATCTGTAGTATGTATGTATCTGTATACGTAGCATGTATATATACATTTCATCTACTCATTCATCTGTTACTGGACATTTGGGTTGCTTCCCTCTCTTGGTTATTATGAATAGTGCTGCTATAAACATGGGTGGACAAATATTTTTTTAAAGACACTGCTTTCAATTATTTTGTATATATACCCAGCAGTGGCATTGCTGGATCATATTGTAGTTCTATATTTTTAATTTTTTGAGTGGCTTTCCTACTGTTTGCCATAGCATTTGCAACACTTTACATTCCCACTTAAGAGCACACAAGGGTTTCAATTTCTCTACATTCTCACCAGCATTTGTTCTATTTTCTTTTCTCTTTTCTCTCCTCTCTCTCCTCTCCCTTCTCCTCTCCTCTTCTTCTCTTTTCTTAGTGATAGCTATCCTAATGGGCATGAGGTGATAACTCAGTGTGGTGTTGAATTATACTTCTCTGATGATTAGTGATGTTAATCACATTTTCATATGCTTATGGGCTATTTGTATATAATTTTTAAAGAAATGTCTACTCAAGTCCTTGGGCTATTTTAAAATAGAGTTATTTCACTTTTCAGTTGTTGAGTTATAGGAGTTCTTTATATATTCCAGGTACTAATCCCTTACAGAAATATATTTGCATCTTCTCTCATTCTTTGTTTTTTCACTCTTAACTGTGTCCTTTGATCTGATTTTTTAGTAGCCTCTTTTATAAACCCCCGATTCATTATCCATAGTCTTTATCAAAAAAATGCTTACAAAGCCCAAATAGGATCCTGTAATTTCACAAATTTATAGTTACCAATGTCTTCCCAAAGCTCTCTAGTTAAAATTCAAAATGCTTAAAATTGTGCTATATAATATAGCATCAATCTATCTCACCAGTAGCTTTACATACCTTCTTTCTCCCTTTACTTTCTACCACACTGATATTTCTCATACCTCCTCTGATGACCCAAGCCCCTCCTTATCTTAAGTCCTTTGTCTATGCTTTTAATTCTGTTTTGTATTTCTCCTTATTCCATGCAAAGAAAACTGTATTTTTTGAGCCTCATATTAAATGTCTCTTATTCAATGAAGCATTTCCAGACTTTCCAGCTTAGAACAAATTTTTAGGTATATAATGTCAACATTCTCTGAGATGATTTGTAGTTTTATCAAATGGAAAAATTATTTGTGCAATTATACAGTTATTTATTTCATATCTGTCTCAATTAGAATGTAAGATCCATGAATCCAGAAACACCCTTTCTTATTTATCATTATGTCTCCAACACCAGCAGAGTTCCCTGCCTATTGAACTGTTCAATAAATACATCTGAGATGAGTAAAAGGATAAATGAGGGACCAAATTAGCTGTCTGATTTCTATAGGGCAATTTTGGCTATCAACCAATGATATCAGTTTGGGTGATCTGGTATCTGGTATTTGGGGCTTGGGTATTATATTCTAGTTGACACCTAGAAATAAAATATTAGGCCAAAAGTCTATTGGGTTTAAAGGTGTAGCCAATGAAGGGTAGGAGGAAGACCTTGATGTAATACAAATCAGGATCAAGGGACCAGGTAAAACAAAATTAATTTAGGAGCAAGGCTAATAAAAAACTGACAAAAGCCTAGGGAATTCATATGAATGGAAATGAAGAGAGGTTTGCCTGAATTACTGGCCTGGAGACACATTTAGGATAGGTGAGGTGAACAGAGTTGGTTTGGAGGGGAGTAAGTGTTAACATGATCAAAGGTATGGCCCAAGGCAAGGACTTAACTACTATTTTTTCCTTCAAATTTTAAATACCTGCTTTGAGTTGTTACATATTACCCTTACTATAACAATTGTGTTTTCTCCATGAGATCCACACTGTTTGTGTTACTTTACAACAGGTATTCCTAAACCATTTAGGAATGTATTAAAATTAAAGCATGTAATGTGAAGAAATTTAGAATACTTTATTAGGCAAGAAGAATCCTGGTAATTTTAATTATGGTCTAGTGCTCCCAGCTAGAACTGTATGCAGTTGCCTGCCAGATACCATCTATGCCTATGACCAAGGAACATGGCTTACTTTTCCCCTCTCTACGTGATGGAATTTAATTATAGTACATTGCTTATTGCTCTGATCTTAACAATAATCTTCTGCATAATATTTTGCCATCACTTAATCAGGAATATGAAGACATTAACTTCAAATGGCAGTTTTACTTCCTGATTGTGATTTGTTTATATTTATTTTTACTACTCTAAGAAAGGCGATCATTTTTCATAAATAGGTAGAAGGAGAAATTTTGATAGTCTTTTCCAGGTGGTATTTAATACATTATTGTGCATGAAGAGATTTTTGTCCTGATTATTTCATAAAGATATCTTTTACCCTTTGAAATGCCAGCGTCTGACAGTTGTGAACTCCTTACTTTGTTGAACAAGCTCTAACTCAGGGAAAATACCAAGAGTATACGTGCGATTGACCTTTAAACAAGCCTTGCCTTCTACTGGAATTTGTAAGTCTCTGTGGCTGAGCTTCTCTCAAAGGAGGGTTTTTTTATTATTATATATTATCATACAAGTAATACTTAGTTTTTGAATTTTCAAATAATGTTGCATTCTGTTTATATCAAAATATCAGACTAAGAGGTAATACCTGACAGTTACACCACTTAGTTATAATGTAGATACTTATGGATATTTTTCTTTCCTATAGTGCTTCTTGTTTTGATCAATATTACTTGTTTATTGAAGCAAACTGGCCATATTCCATGCCTTACATTTCTTTTATTTTATCCATACTACCTAGTAAGAATGTATTGTTTTAGACAAATCAATTTCCCTCTCTGTGTCCAAGCTTCCTGTCAGTAAAATGAAGGGTTTTGAAAACAGCCTGTTGAGCTTGCTGTCAAGCTCTGACACTGCTGTCAAGCAGTGACATTGCTGTCACTATATGTTTCTGTATTCTCAGTGGGGATGATACTATCTCCAAGGATGTAAAAACTGTTTGTGGGGGGCAGTAAATGACATCTTACTGTGTGGCCCTCCAAAGGGCCATCATATATAAACAGATATACAGTAAATAACAGTATTAAAATTCTATGAAAGGAAAGAAGTAGTTAAAAACAGTATATTTAGGGACACCTGGGTGGCTCAGTTTGTTAAATGTCTGCCTTCGGTTCAGGTCACAATCCCAGGGTCATTAGATTGAGTCCTGCATCCAGCTCCTTGCTCAGCAGGGACTCTGCCTCTCCCTCTCTCCCTCCTACTGCTTGTTCTCTCTCTCTTTCTCTGAAAAATAAATAAAATATTTTTAAAAAACGATCAGTGTATTTAGTAAGTTTCCTTAGGAAGTGATAATTTAAAACAACAAAAAAGTTTAGAAACACTGCTCCATGCATTATTGCACCTCAACTCATGGGCCCAGGCTAAAATCATATTTAAGACTCTGTTTAATCCTTTTTTCATTCATACCATATCCATTCATTTCATTCATACCATATTCATTCATTTTATTCATACCATATAGTCATATGATCACTATGTAATGTGGATCATACGTATGGGTTTTACAGTGATTATTTTCTGTCTAATGTTTGTTTGCATGTGTACATTCTTTATTTCTTTCAGGCCTATATCTCTAGGTCATTATTTCCAAGTAAGGACTTGAACCTTAAATAAAATCGTCCTCAGGAATATTATATAATGTAGTGAAAATTTCCCAGCTTGATAATAAATATTTTCTTTATGTAGAAATTATTGGATTTTTTAAAAGATTTTATTTATTTGTTTGATATATAGAAAGAGACAGCAAGAGAGGGAACAGAAGCAGGGAGAGCACCAGAGGGTGAGGGAGAAGCAGGCTCCCTACTGAGCAGGGAGCCTGATGCGGGGCTCCATCCCAGGACCCTGGGTTCATGACCTGAGCTGACCCACCCAGGCACCCCTGGATTATGTTGGTTCAGAATTATAAGCCATGATTTAAAAATGGAGCAATAAGTCAAATATGATTCAAATTACTACCCAAATACTTAGAACAGTTTCTTCTTATTTATTTATTTATTTATTTATTTATTTATTTATTTATTTATTTGACAGAGAGACACAGGTAACAGTGAGAGAGGGAACACAAGCAGGGGGAGTAGGAGAGAGAGAAGCAAGCTTCCCAGCTGAGCCCAATGCGGCGCTCCATCCCAGGACCCTGGGATCATGACATGAGCCAAAGGCAGTCGCTTAATGGTTGAGCCACCCAGGTGCCCTTCTTTTACTTTTTTTTTTTTTAAGATTTTATTTATTTATTTGACAGACAGAGATCACAAGTAGGCAGAGAGGCAGGCAGACAGAGAGAGAGGAAGGGAAGCAGGCTCCCTGCCAAGCAGAGAGCCTGCTAGGGGGCTTGATCCCAGGACCCTGAGATCATGACCTGAGCTAAAGACAGAGGCTTAACCCACAGAGCCACCCAGGTGCTCCCTTTCTTCTACTTTTTAATATTGGATACAAAATACACCAATACAAAGAGTGCTCTTTCTTAATCATGGGTTCCAATTCAACATTTTGAGACACAATAAGCATATGTGTTAAATAATACAGGATTACATATATATGTGTGTGTGTGTATACATATATATATGCTAATTTCCCTTTGTTTTTCATGAGGAAAATTTTAAAAAAGAAATAAAAGTAAATGTAAGCAAGTGACCCAGAATAATAACAGATTTGTCATCAAAATGTAATCAGTTTTCACAAATACTTACAGGATTCTACTCTTAAAGAGTTTATATTTTACACCAGAGAATGAACTTAAGTATTCAAATTGCAGTTATTACCAGCATGGTTCCAAGAGTCTGGGAGAGTGGATAAAACTGCCATGCCTTGCTACAGGTTCACTGACCAAATGGCGATGTCCAATAAAAACCAAACATGTGAGTGGTTATCATAGGTAATGTTTTCTAAATTTTAGAAACAAAACAGAATTTTATAACCCAAAATGTCAAAGGTACAGTCAGTTAAGTGGGTAATTAATTTAACCTCCCATTAAATTGTGATGATAATGTTTTGTACACACACATACACACAAAAGCACACGTACAAAATACTCGTATAATAAATATGTCATGAGTATGGTGGGCAGGATAATGGTCCCCCAAAATGCATATGTCCTAACCTCCTGAACCTTTGAATATGTTCTATTACATGGCAAGGGGTAATTAAATTTGCAGATGAAATTGAGGTTGTTAATCAACTGACCTTAAAATAAAGGGATTATCCTAGATAATTCTGTGAGCCCAGTGAAATATTCTCCTGGCCATTGCTCACAGTGAAGATGTAAGGGAGCCACAAGACAATGAAGGAAGGCAGCCTTGAGAAGCTGGAAGAGGCAAGAAAATGCATTCTCTCCTAGGGCCTCCAGAAATGCATGCAGCCCTGCCAATTTTATTTTAGTCCAGTAAGGCATCTCTGTTCTCCAAGCTCCAGAAATATGTGTTGCCTTTTTAAGTTACTGTTTGTGGTAATTCGTTACAGCAACAACAGAAAACAAATAGAATGAAGTGAAATATTCAAAAGACTAAAAATATATTATTAAGGCCAAGTAAGTTAACAAAAATATCAGAAGTTACTTATGCCTTTAAAAACATTATTTCTATAGACAGGTGGGACAGCAGTATAGTTAAGAAGAAGGTCTCTAGAAATAGTCTACTTTGTTTCAGATCCTAGCTTTACCGTATTCTATGTGGGTAACCCTAACAAATTACTTAATTCCTGTGGCTCCACTTTCTCATTTTTATAGTGGATGAAATAATAATTGTACCTCAAAAATTATATCAAATAAATATATCTGATGTTACAATCAATATTACCAAGCACAGAGAAAGTCCTATGTATAGTTTTCTTAATATTTTTATAGTATTTATTATTTGCTATTTGTGCTATTATTATTCTGAGAGATAGCACTATAACACTCAATTTCATTTTTGTATTGTATCTTATATAGACATAATTCTTTTGGTTTCAGTATTATACTTGAAAGAACTGGTATAAATTGTTGGCCTTTGGTTATCTTTACAGATTGACAGAGGGAGGTGTTTTCAAGGGCTTTTTATAATAATCTCATTATCATAGGTAAAGCATAAATCTGTGTATCAGATACCTGTTAAGCCATTTTGTTGTGGTCATTTCAAAGGGAATTGGCCCATCTTGAAGCTTGGGGTGCTTTTATTTTGGGTAAAGACAACAATTTACACAAAGTTTTTTTTTTTTTTTTTTTGTCCTCCCCTTTTAAGGAAGTGTTGATGTTAACAATTTTTAAACAGTGAAACATCCATTCCCCTTAATATATTTACGCCACCATAAGTTCACTTATATCAGACAACCTCAAGGAAAGGAGAACATATTGTATATTGCTCAAAGCTACACAAAACCACTTAGATGTAAAAAATTATCTAATGACAGTTTTTATTTCAAAAATGAAATTACTTTTTTACAGAAGAAAAAAAAAAAGAAATCCAAGCACTGCAAAATCTTGGGGTTTTTTCTCTACTTCTGTACAATGAATTTAGATTAAACATTCCTAGCTTCATCTGGTTTATTGAAGTCTGTTTTTATTGTACATGATGGAAAGATGTTTTGCAGTTATAACCACATCAAACAGTGAAAGGTGATACTTTGATAGACTCAGCATCTTGTGGAGCTGGGAGGATTTTAAAAATCACCAAATCCACACACACTCAGCTAAAATTTGACAATATATTGAATAAACCATTAAAATTTTATATCATTTTTCATGTTCAGGATATGAGAATCTCATATATTTATGCTATGACATAAGCCCTTTTAGTTTGTCTATTTATAGTAGAAGTTAAAAATACTAGATTGTTGTTTTGCTTTGTTTTCATGATAAAATTTCAAGCACTTGAAGACTATGTCGAAGTTTATTTTTCCTTGTTCTTCTCAGTAGGTAAAGGGATACTATTATTCTTCATTCCTTGGGTTACTGTGTCCAATATCTGGTCTTTTTCTCAAATGGCCTTCAAGATTACTCTGAGTTTCTAAAGAATATATTGACTATTAATTTACTTTAAAGGCAAAACATTTACTTGTATTCTACCTAGGTATCACCACTTTACGATGAAGATGATAAATCAATCTTGTTTTCATTGAATGCATCTGGCATTCAACACCCAAGCCTAATAAAAACTACGATCTAATGAAGATGAGAAAAAGAACATTTCTCTTTTCTTTAGACTGACACATCTAGTCAAACAACAACTGAAATGTTCATTTATAGAAAGAGCAAAACTTCTTTATCATCAGAAACTGATTTATCACACCTGAGTTTTTCTGTGCTTGAATTTCCTTGGGGTAACTTTTAAAGTAAAGTTGATTTTAAAGGTAGAAAAGGTAAAACCAATTTAATTGGAGAGATCAAGAGAGCCGAGGTGAATATCACTTTGAAAATGTTGCTGTATTATCTCAGAAACTAGGATAGACAGTGTTCTTTCAAAAGAAAAAATACAACTATTTCTATTCAGGCAATCATAGGAATATAAAACATGAAGCAGGGGGATAGGGTAGTATAAACTGGAAAAAAATATATATGTGTTAAAACCTCTCCCATGTCCTGAACCCTGGGGGCTAGAAATCGCGGTCCCCTAAATGAAATTATATTGGTGCAGCTTTAATGTGGATGTGTATGATATCAGTTTTTTTTTTTTTTAAGATTTTAATTATTTATTTGAAAGGGTGTAGGAGAGGAAGAAGGAGACACCCTGGTAAGCAGAGAGCCTGATGGAGGGTTTTATCCCAGTACTCTGGAATCATGACTCAGGACCCAAGTCGAAGGCAGACACCTAACCAATTGAGCCACCAGGCATCCCTGATGTTGCTTTTGTGTTTTGTGTTTTGTTTTTCTTTAAGAGATTCATGACTGAAATTAAAAACATAGGGAAAAGTTTAAAGTAGCAGATAGTCCTTATTAGTATCTCTCCTTTTGTTGTCCAGTTGAAAACATGACATTAAAAATTAACACATGTGTGTGGTTGTGTGTATAGTACAATGTGTTATAAATATATGCATATATTCTTTACTAAAGCAGAGTTTGACAGTTGGCACAGAAGTCATAATATTCTCTTTTTTCAAGATAATAAAAAATGCAATGTGTCTTTTATATTCATTTTATGAATACTACTGAGGATTTCAAATGCTAAAATGTACCCTTCAGTGACTTTGGCTTTTATAGAAAGGTGGTAGGGACAGCTAATGATAATTCTTTTAGAAAGCATGGAAGATAAACAATAAAATAAAGCATTATTTTAAAATGCCTTAATAAGAATGATTATAAAATAACTATAAACTAAGACTGCCTTAAAGGGTATTTTGGTATTTGGGCCATGATCCTCCAGCACAATGTTCGGTAAGTCTAGTTGGAGATGATGTGTTTCATTGGCAAGCCACAATCACGGGACCTAATGACAGCCCATATCAAGGTGGTGTATTCTTTTGGACAATTCATCTTCCTACAGATACCTCTTCACACCACCTAAGGTTGGATTTGCAATAAGAATTTATCATCCAAATATTAACAGTAATGGCAGCATTTGTCTCGATATTCTAAGATCACAGGGGTCTCCTGCTTTAACTATTTCTGAAGCTCTTGTATCCATTTGTTCACTGCTGTGTGATCCAAATCCAGATAACCTCCAGTGCCAGAGACTGCATGGATATATAGAACAGACAGAGGTAAGTACAACAGAACATCTCAGAAAAAGACTCAGAGGAATGCCATGTGATGCTACTTTAAAGTCAGAATAACCTACATTAGAGGTGGAATAAACTTTAAATTACTGTTTAAAATAAAAAAGGTATCTGCTCAAGAACATATATTACTATCTATAAATTGGAAATAGCTACTGGTTAATTTTAAAAGGTCTTATTTGCAGATTTTTAGGAAAGACAATAATATAGCACTAAGCATCAACATACACAATATATTATGACCATAAAAATCTGTTTTTCTGAGTCAAAATAAATGTCAAACACTACTTCCTAATGTTTAGAAGGTTTTGTGTGTGTGTGTGTGTGTGTGTGTTTCCCAAAAAATCCCTTAAGAAATTATATACCCTTATATTTTATAATCTGATATTTCTCTAAAGTGGTTTACAATGATAAACAGCTTTGGAGATAAGAACAAATCCTTTATTACTATTTCCCTTATGTTCCGTTTTGCAAATATGTTTACTTTAGTAAGAGTGAATGCAAAGAAGAAAAAAATCCAAGTCAACCTCTCAACTATATCTGAAAAAGTTCAAGTGCATCAGTTACAAAGGGCCTGATAATTGGTAGGAAGGACTGACAAGTCTCCATAGGGTGTGGTGACAAAAAGCTTTAGTAAAAGTAAAGAGTGTGGCACATTAGGAGAAAGAACATACCATCATAGAGGGTCTGACACATCCAGGTCCTATGTTTATTCTCAACTGCAGATGTTCTTTTCATCAGATTATAAATCAATAAGGCATGCAAGGTATCTTGCTTTCAGGATTGCTCAGTCAAAAATTTACAGCAGTACTTTAAGATTTATTTATTTATTTACTTGAGAGAGAGGGAGAGAGAGCACCATGGGTGGGGGAGAGAAAGGGAGAGAATCTCAAGCAGACCCTGGGCTGAGCATGGAGCCACGTGGCAGGGCTTGATATCATGACCCGAGATCACGACCTGAGCCAAAATCCAGAGTCAGATGGTCAACCAACCACACCAACCAGGCACCCCTACAACAGTATTTTTTTAATGCCTAACTGGTTATGTAGCTAAAACCAGGCTGCGCAGATTGAACTGAGTGTAAACCTTCAATCCATCCCAAAACAGTGTGGGTAGTTTAGCACTGGGCACCTATATTATATGGGAGTTTCAAACTGTAATTTGCACTTCATGCATAGCTAACACATCCCTATTCCTATCCAGTGTCGGGACCACTAAGCATTCCTGGAGATTAGCACAGAGTAGAAGAGCTGCCGCTGAAAGATGGCCTTACCTTACAGACAACTGGCGGTGTCATCACTTCATTGATAAGAAAGCAGAGGCAGAACCAATGATCAGTTTTCCCAAGTTTATTGTTGAGAGAGCTAGGGTTGGTGACCATCCATTGATACCTAGCCATGAATCTTCTGGTGGAACACACAACCTCTTAGAATAAGAGGCTGATATTTGCATTTGGCCAGAATTAAACAGCAAGATTACTCTGGCTAGAATGACAGATATTTGCATAGAGTGAGGGATTTTGTGCTTTTTCCATTCTCTCTGGGAGCGCTGAGTGATCCCATAATGATTTCAGACATGGACAAAGAAGAAAAAAGAAAGAAGGAAAAGGAGAGGAGAGCAGAAGAAATAAGGAGGGAGAAGTAGAGAGGGAGGGCGACAGGGAGGAAAGAAGAGGAAGAAGAATCCAACTCATGAAAAATTATAAATGCACAATAGAAGATCTTTGTCTTTTGGCAATCTCCCCAAATACACCCTTGTCAAAATAACAAACAATATCATAATTTCCAGGAATAATTTACTAGTGGTAGAAATATGAATTATCATTAAAACACAAGGATAGTTTTCACTGGGGCTCAAACAGTAGAGGAAATCTCGGTTCACAATAGCACCCAGCTTCTAGTTTCACAGGGTATAGTGTGCTACTAAAGACATGAGTCATGTGGGGGGGGGCAGGAGAAGGAGGTATACACATTTTAAAACTCATTGGATTCTTCATCTTATCAAAGGGAAAAAATGTCATAGGTAAAATCATGGTATTAAGGAAACAAAATATTTGCTAATTTAAATGAATAATCTCTACAGCAATTATTCAAACCTAGCACAGAAGATATCTTTCCAGCCCCCATTCATAGCTTCTCATTTCTTCATTTTTCATGACCTTATTGCAAATAACACCATGTGTTTCCAACATAAAGCCATTTGTCTCCTTAAAAAACAAAAACAAAAACAAAAACAAAATCCTGGAGACTTATGTATTCTTGATAGCAACTTCACAGACAAAGAAAAGCACTTACTGTGGCAGGTTTTCTGGGTCAGAGTCCATAGAATTCCTTGAGAAAAAAACTGAAAAAAAACAACAACAACAACATATTTTTACTCTAAGACTAGGAAACTTGTATCTAAATATAAAAAGTTCTCTTTAACTTTTCCACTTTTGTCAGTTCAATTAAAATACCTTCTCTATCATTTTAAGACATATTATATCACCACATGATGGTACAGCTGTGGTGTAGTCATCAACATTTGCTCCAAGAGATGGCCTGGCCTGAAATGCTCCTCATCTTGTGATTTTAACATGAGTTGGAATAACTGGTGTGAATTACCTCTCAACTGAAAGCACATCATTATAGGGCAGAAGTAGCATGCTCAACACTCACTCAGCATAGACATCTACCTTAAAACCCTGTCTAAAAGATGCATTGAGGAGCGCCTGGGTGGCTCAGTGGGTTAAGGCTTCTGCCTTCGGCTCAGGTCATGATCCCAGTGTCTTGGGATCGAGCCCCGCATCGGGCTTTCTGCTCAGCTGGGAGCCTGCTTCCTCCTCTCTCTCTCTCCACCTTCCTCTCTGCCTATTTGTGATCTCTGTCTGTCAGATAAATAAAAATTTAAAAAAATGAAAAAAACTAAAAGATGCATTGAAAGTATGAGAAAACATCAGAAATCTGGCATTTCAAATAGATATTTATGACGATGCTAGTTCACTTTCTCTGGGCTTGCTGAAGTCTAGTTTACCACTTCTCTATAAGTGTTTTGAGTGCTTATCATTTCTTTCTTTCTGTTATTAGCTCTGAGGAGGGTAAAGAACATAAAATTTATTTACCTTTCCTCTGGGTGTTGTAGATCTTGAGGAAAGAGTCTCAATTTCTTTCAGCTAAGTCACAGTGGAGTGGCTATGAGAAATAAAGAATCCTGAAAATAAGATCTTCTCCATGGACACAGTGTCTGCTACACACAGAGTTAAATTATCTTGGATCACTGTGGTAATTCACATTTTTTTTATTCCTGTTGGTAGTAAATCTTAATCAATGTTCTTATGTCTTTGAGCCATCCATGGGTTTATCTATCTGAATCCTGATGTCAAGAGGCTGCAAAGTATTGGAAGTAAAGGTATCAAGAAAAGAGAACTTTCAAGAGTTCAATGGGATTTTGAATAAATATGAACCCCAACTCTCACACACTAAGGCATCCTAAAGGGGTAAGGGCATACAATCTGATATTATGTTTCTTATTTGTTTGTTCACTTACCTATTCAACAAATATTTATTTGTTAAATATTTATTTGGTGTGGCAGGCACTCTATAGGTAATGGATATACAGTGTTATCATGGAACTTATATTTTAGTGGTGGAAGACATTCAATAAAAAATACATTTGTAAATAGAAATTATGCTAATTGTTGTAGAGAAAAGTAAAATAGTGAAGAGAAATAGGAAGGATTGAGATGAAAGACTTAGTTATTGAGCAGGAAAGGCCCTTTTGAGGTTAAGATTAATAAAATATTGGGTCAGAAGGGACCAAAATTTATGTTTTTTGGGAAAAGAGTATTCAGACAGAAGGAACCACAGGACAGCTTTGCTTGGCTTAAGGCTTAAGTTTTTCTGGCATGGTTGCTCTGCCAGAGTCAGCAATAGCATAGTGATCAACAGAAACTTGATGGAGGTGTTCATAGAAGATTTTCAGTTTTCTCCACTTTAAATATGTAGAAGTATCTCAACATAACAAGATTGAATTTTAAAACAAGTATTATTGTGAAACAATATTTGAAATATTGTGAAACAATAATACTTTAAAAAATATAAATAATAATAATAATAATAAAATGTAAACTTTAAAAAATATAAACAGAATATGCAAAAATCCATATACTCACCACCTATATTTAAATTTAAACTTAAATTTTTGCCTCGTTTTCCAAAATTCTTTTAAGGAAGTAAAGCATCTGTGAGAGTGATGACAACACTGACTCCAACTTTGGCCTTCCATCTTGTTGATATCCAAACAAGGACCCCCCCCTTTGGGGATACAAGTTCTAGGCCCCCTGGAGGTTAATGTAAGCCCTGAACAGAATGTAGAAAGTCTTATTCTGATTTTCCCTAAAGGGACAACATAGCAGTCTCCATTGCAGCTAGCCAACAGAAATGACTGGTGTACAGATGGCCTCAGTGTAGATAACTACCCTGTGACTTCACCACCATGTCCCTCTCTCTATAGACACTGGGGATTAAGTTCCTACAGTGAAAAGGACAAAGTATCAGGAAGGGAACACTATTAAAAAGAGCTTCAGATTTCTGGATATTCAATTTTCTACACAGGTAATCCACAAAGGCACAGATGTAACAAGGAGCAAAGACTACAAAGGTTGTCATACTCTCTGATGATAGGATGAGATGTAAACACATAATGTAGATCCTTATCCAAAAAAAAAAATGGTGTTTGGGCAGTAACAGTACAGAAAGCCACAGAGATCCCCTGGGAGAAATGACCAATGAGCACCTATGAGTTTACAGGAAGGGATTGAGTTTATCAGGAGTATGTAAACTTCTTCCAGTGAAGAGACCATGGAGAAATGAGGAATGATATACTTGGCCAGCAATATATGGAACCAGTGTGTGCTGCCTTAATCAACATGTAGTAGGTGAACAGAATGCAAAAGATGGTAGTCCCACCATTATCTCAGAATACAGCTACAGATCAGGAGACATACTCAGGTTCCACAATTGTTATGAGAGCAGCAGAAGCCCAGCCCCTGTGAGCTTGAGCTATCTGAAATGCGAATACTTGATGATGAGAGTGAAGGAAAAGATAGGATAGGGACATACTGACATTCTGAATGCTGATAATAATGTGGATCAAACAAAGTGCATGGTAAATTGCTGCAGAAATAGCCATTAAGCCTGGGTAAACTGTTCCAAATAGTACTAGTCCCAGCCATCAAACCAGTTACAGAAATTACAAAGCCCCTCTTCAGCCAGAATTGGGTAGTCCAACAATTAACGTACAGATAAAATTTGTGGATGACATTTTAAAGTCTCGGGACAGCCAAGAAACAGGTGAAGAAAGGTAACAGTGTGATCACTGACTGGAGGAAATCTTCACAAGTATGTTCTGCTTCTCAGAGGATAACCGCAACACTCTCAACTAAGTCACCTTGACATCAAGGGTTGGCAACCCAAATAAACAGTTCCACAGCATTCCTCAAAAAATCGGCTCTTGGGACGCCTGGGTGGCTCAGTTGGTTGAGCGGCTGCCTTCGGCTCAGGTCATGATCCCAGCGTCCTGGGATCGAGTCCCACATCGGGCTCCTTGCTCGGCAGGGAGCCTGCTTCTCCCTCTGCCTCTGCCTGCCACTCTGTCTGCCTGTGCTTGCTCTCTCTCTCTCTCTGACAAATAAAAAAAAAAAATCGGCTCTTTTGGAACAGAAGTTTTGAAAATATATTACTGATTAATTTTTTAGTGGTAAAGTGCACTTAACTGAGTAATGTGAAATTAAATGATAAATAAAAGGCTTATAGTGATTAAAATGAGTAAGAAAACAGTGGGGGAAATTATGAATGGAGTGAAATGCTTTCCACAGACTCTTACATTAGTCTTCAAACATACAGCACCACTGACCCAGAGGATAAGAAAATTGGATTGTCTAGCTTCCTTAGAGAACAACAGCCTAAAGAACCAATGTAATAATACTTGCCAACTCAACTTTGGCTCTGTACTTTTCTTACATAATGCTTTTAAAGTCTTTTAACTGATTTTTTAAATCTAAAGTAGTGATATTATTAAAAATTTAAATCTAATTGTCAAAAGACTGCTTCAACCTAGCCAGGATTTCATATGTTCTTTTTTTTTTTTTAAGATTTTATTTATTTATTTGACAGAGAGACCACAAGTAGGCAGAGAGGCAGGCAGAGAGAGAGGGGGAAGCAGGCTCCCTTTTGAGCAGAGAGTTCGATTCGGGGCTCGATCCCAGGACCCTGAGATCATGACCTGAGCAGAAGGCAGAGGCTTAACCCATTGAGCCACCCAGATGCCCCCACATGTTCTTAATCTATGATCAGAATGTATGATGATTAATTCTTTTTTTAAAAATTTGGAATTGCCTTTCATTTGTTGCTATAAGCAGACTCTAATGGGGTTTCTCAACTTTAATGTGCACATAAATTACCTAGGGATCTTGTATGAATGCAGATTCTGCGGAGAAAGACAACTATCATATGATGTCCCTGATATGAGGAAGTGGAGATGTAATGGGGCGTGGGGGTTAAGGGGGTTGGAAAAGAATAAATGAAACAAGATGGGATCAGGAGGGAGACAAACCAAAAGAGACTCTTAATGTCATAAAACAAACTGAGGGGGGTGGAGGGGAGGGGTGTCGGGAGAGGGTGGTGGGGTTACATTATATGTTTATAAAATAATAAAAATAAATTAAAAATAAAAAAAATTAAAAAAAGAATGCAGATTCTGTTTCAACAGGATTGAAACTAAACTGGGTCTAAGATTCTGAATTTCCAACAATTTCTCAGGTGATGCTGATGCTGTTAATGGGAGGATAACAACTTGACTAGCAAGGCCTTGGACCTCACTTGTACTATCCCAACTCCAACCTTGTCTAGCTGAGAGCACTCCTACTAGTAAGTGAGATCAGGCCTGGAGACAATGGCAGAAATAGATGAGAGATTATAATCTTTCTAAAATAAATAAATCCCCTAAAGAAACTGAAAATTTTTTCCCAAACAGTGGTTCTCTTGCAGGCAAGTTGTTAAATCTGCTGAGATGTAAATAGGTTATTCTCTATATGCTATAAGCTTGTCTTAAACACTTTGCAATATTTTTTTAATTAAGATGTAGCAAGAAATAGGCCTCCGAAAGTTAAGAACCACAAAACAATAAAGAAAGTAAACCCTTTTGTTGAAAGGCTCCAATTCCCATGTTAACATCTCATTCACAGCCTAATCGTAACCCAATTAAGAAAATTAAGATAAGTAGAAACAGCTGGAACAGAAGGCACTCGGAGTGAAGTGTACCCTCCACACTCATTATTTGATGGAGATCATTACCCAGCTCTACACACAGTGCGTGATATTTAATATGATTGGGCTAATTTATATCTGAAAAGAATAAGAGCACCTATGTAAAGAAATGAATCGACCTATTAGCTTTGATTCTTTAAACACTCCACTATTTGATGTTTCAAGTGTAGCCGTGTGACACGCCTCAGTTATGTTGTTAGTCTCCTTTCTATGTCCTCCATGGCTTTTCCTCTTACCTTTTGGTCATGGTATTGTATTCACCCTGTGAGTGTTGCAACCAAAGAGGCACTGGCAACAACATTGAGATGTCCAGTGTTCAATTTTATGTGTAGTTAGTGTTAAAGACAGAATGAAAGCTTGGTTTGAATTTCACACCAGTAGTTATACAAATATAATCTTGCATTCAAGGAACTCTCACACTGAGGAAAAGCCTACATCGTTACAGCGTGTTTTTTTAAGAAGACAAGTTATGCATCACAAAAGGACATTTTTTTCTTTTCTTTTTCTTTTATCTAAATGAGATGATGGATGTTAGCTAAACCAACTGCAGTAGTCATTTCACAATTCATGTGAATCAAACCATCATGTTGTACACCTTAAACTTATACAGTGATATATGTCAATTATTTCTCAACAAAACTGAGGAGAAAAAGACCACAAGTTATACTATTAAAAGTAGTGACAAACTCTCCAAGCCTTACTTTCCTCACGTGCAAATAATAGGTAGTAACCATGCATATCTCACAGAGCTGTTGAAAGGATTAAATGAAATAATTCATGTAAAACCCTTGGATTGTGCCTGGCCTGTTCAACTTCTCAGTAAATACTAGCTATCTTTATGTATTGGGACCCAGCATGTGGATTATTATGATTCATGATCTCTCCTCAAGATCAGCTCCTAGACAAGTCAAATACAGTGTAGTTTATAGATTGTCCAGTGTGTATATACACGGATATCTCGGCATCCCAGCAAGCTCATCTACAATTACACTGTGGAGTTTATGAAAACAAGTAAAACAAATGACAGGGAAAAATAATACTTCTGATATGTACATCAGCAATATGAATATAAGCCAAAATATTAATGAAGACGTAGTTTCAAATTATCTTGGTGTATTTCCATTTTAAATAAATACTCAAAGATACTGGATTTTCTTGTCTGAGATCATATGTAGTTGTTATCTATGGCTTCTGCATTGTGAGTGGATGGAGTAAGCAAAAATAATAATGCAATGGATTACATGATTTCTAAGGACTGCGAACTCCAGTTCCCCTTTACACATACACACACACACACACACACACACACACACACACACACACACACATACTATACTATACCTTCAAATATATGGCCATCTAAAAAGTGACCTGAGCAGTCTGATTAAGTCTGAACTTTGTCTACACAGTACTAATAGGACTCTTTAATTTGATCAAGACTGTAAAACAACTCATCAGTGTCATGAGAGGTAGGGTTGCTTCATGGAATTAGACAGTGGTTCACTGAGCTTACTGATTAATTCAATCAGTTTATGCCATCTGGTAACCTCGAGAGAGAGCGGGCCCAGGTCAGCAGCTTCAGGCCCTGCTCTGGTTTATACTGGAATGATAATCTGTTGGCCGGATAGCTGGATTAGGATTGGTGAGGGTTCTCAGATTCTGTAAGAAAATGAGCTACTGGCTCTATTTTGCATTACCAGGAAAAACAGGCACAACAACAATAACAAAAAAGATGTGCTCTCTGGTACATATGTAATGTGTTATATCCACAGGATAAATGGGCTAAAATTCCATTTTTGATATAGCAATCTCAGATCGAGAAGAATAAAAATAATATATTCATGACTGTGACTAGATTTGCATTAACATAGCTAAAGGTAAAATTTTACCCTTTGTGTTTATGCTTCCTGACAATCTGGTACTTAATTTTGGGGGAATTTCTATTTCCAATATCCCCAGGCAATATGCATATATAGAAATGTTCAGCTACTTAAAAGTGACATGGAAGCAATTCTGCATATCTTTCATGACTATTGGAAATACAAAAATAAAAAAAGCAGTTTCTAACTAGCTAAGCTTGACATGCTTAGATTTATACTTCACAAGCCTGATTATTTATAGCCTATTTATTTCCATACTAACTATAGAACGATGAAATAGTCAATGAAGTTTGACCATTATTTTGAAGATTTGTAACCAAATTACTTTGTACATTTTGTTTGAATTGTTTTTTCCCAATAAAGTTATTATTTTTTAAGAATCTAAGGAAAAATAATTGAACATGCATAGTATTAAGAAATAAATAAAGGTTCTTAAAGAACAAGAATAATTTCAAATAACATTAGTGAATTTAAAAATAACTGGTGCTTTTTAAGGGACCATTATGTAGCAATTAAATATACAAGTTAATCAGTACTGAGAGAATATAAGATTATTAGGAAAGTAAAAATACAAAGTCTCCGTGAAATAGCTGTCCATACAACCAGCCTCGCAAAGGCTTTCCTGGGCTCGCTGACTCCCCTGGTGCTCCCTCTGCCGTGCCTCCCTAACCCCCACCAGCAGTGTGCAGTCCTATCTCCAATTCAAATGCTCATCTGGAGAGCTGGAAACAAGTGTGGGGCCTGTGGGAGCACTGTGAACCTTGTGGAAGAGGTTCAGGGAGCTGGGAGGAGCTTCCACAGCTGCTGCTTTCTGTGCATGTATTGCAGGACAAATTTAGATGGAACAGTGGCAGTGGTGCATGATCTACTTGCAAAGCTTGCTGTGGAAAGAAGGATGGGCTAAAAGGCTATTGTTGCAGCCAGGGCTCTGGCGCACTCAACGTGGACAGTGGGAGAGGCTCGGTATCAAACCCAAGTGTGTTCAAACTCACATGGCTACAACACACCCAAATACTTCCAAATTTGCTCAGAAATACAGTGGTACTGAAAAGTATCCCACATGTAGGGATTTTGAATATGCTGCTGAGAAGATAATTGGAGCTGGAAAACCCTAGTACAAAAACTGTTTCCTAGGTGCCAATTTTGGAAAAGATCTTGACTCAACAACTCTAAGAAGATGAAATCTATTGTAAAGGATGCTATGCAAAAAACTTTGGGTGCCAGGGATTGGCTATGGTTATGGAGCAGGAGTCCTTGTTCATGCTCAGTAAAGATGTACAGCCAGGGGGGCGCCTGGGTGGCTCAGTGGGTTAAGCCTCTGCCTGCTCAGGTCATGATCCCAGGGTCATGGGATCGAGCCCGGCATCAGGCTCTCTGCTCATCAGGGAACCTGCTTTCCCTCCTCTCTCTCTCTGCCTGCCTCTCTGCCTACTTGTGATCTCTGTCTGTCAAATAAATAAATAAAATCTTAAAAAAAAAAAGATGTACAGCCAGAACTGAGATCATTGCTGAGAAGCTCCACACAATCTAATATGAAGTTACTGTAAAATTCTATAAGCACATAGGTCCTATTACCCTGCCCATAGATAGACTGACTGACTAGCAGAAAGAGAGCACTGTATCCTTTTGCTTTATTTATCAGTATTTTCAAGAGCCATTTTTTTGAATTTTTAAAATTTTTATTATTTATTTATTTAACAGAGATTGAGAGAGACAGAGACTGCATAAGCATTGGAAGAGGAAGAAGCAGAATCCACACTGAGCAGGGACTTGATCCCAGGACCCTGAGATCATGATGAGAGCCAAAGGCAGATGATTATCCAACTGAACCACCCAAGCTCTCGTCTTTTACATTTTAAATAAAAGTTCAGCTTGAAAGCAAAAAGTATCCCTATGTAATATTTACTATTCAAATATAATATTTCAAAAACATTTATTTTTTTTAAATTTTATTCCTTTTTTCTCAGCATCATTGTGTCATAATTGACATACACCATTGAGTAAAAGTGTATGTTGACTCAGTATAATTACATATTGTAAAATGATTATTAATATTAAAGAAATGTGTTATAACTTCTATTCCATTAAAAGTTTCAACCTTATTTGCATTGTTTTATATTGGGGCAGGATCCTATGTTTCACTAAAATGCTTAGCATCCATAAGTTTTATCTGGCTTAATTTTCCTGTCCATCTTTTTAAAGACATGCAGGCCATAAAAGCCATTAAAAAAAAATCTACAGATTTTCTGAGAGGTCAAAAGCTGAATATGAGGAGTCCTCATAATTGTTAGGAGCTACAGAAAGGATTAGGGTAACTCAGAGAAGACTTCCAAGAAGCATATACTTTCTAGGAAAAGTAGAACTTGATTTTTTCCCAATATATTCTTGATGTGTCCTTTATATCATATTCCATTGAAAACAACGAATTCTGTTCATTCTCTTCAATATGTAGTTAAAAACCTATTTGAGATTTCATCAAATCCAAGTCCCTAATTTGGTGTTTTCTCCCCCAACAATGGACTTTGAAATCTGTTTGTTCTTTTGCCTGTGATACCCCTTTTTTGTTTAGAACACTCTTCCCCTTCCATTCTTTCAATTAACTCCCATTCCTTTTTTTAGACTCAGTTTTGCTCTCCCTTTTGTCTAGGTCAGGATGGATATGTTATATTGTAGTAACAAATAATCCCCAAATCTCATGGCTATCAACATCAAATATCTGTGTTTCATCCATATTATACTTTTGATGTAAATGGGCAGGAAGTTCTGTTAAATGCAGGTCCTTAGAGCTGGTAGAGGCCCTATTTCTTCATTTCAGGATTGAGATATGGCAATTAACAGGGAAGGAAATGCAGCAGAGTACACACTGACCCTTTAGGCTTCCACTCCAAAGATGACACGTTATCTCTGTCCACATTTCATAAATGGCCAGTCACATGAACATACCTCACTCAAACAGGAGTATTAAGAGTACAATCCGATGGTGTGTCCAGTGGAAGGACCAGGCATTTGTGACCATCATTTTGGAACCAAGGGAATAAAAAGTGCTCCGTATTTACCATGATACTCACTGGCTATGCAGCTTTCAAATTCTACATGTATATCCTGAGTGCGAATCTATGTCTAACAATTTCTAAGTTATTAATTACTAACAAGCATAATACATTATCTTGGCTCTTGAGGACAAGAAATCAACCTTCAACCATAAGGTAATTAGCCACTCTATCTCTAACTTGCAAAATTAGAACCTGCTTGAAGAATCAATAGGCCTTTGAGGTGATTTTTTTTCTTTTTTAAACTTTGAGGAAAAACATTTCAGCAAACATAGTCAAGAGTAGGACAGCATTAAAAATAAATGGAAAGGAGTGCCTGGGGGGCTCAGTCGGTTAAGTAGCCAACTCTTGATTTTGGCTCAGGTCTTGCCCAGGATCCTAGGATTGAACCCTGTGCCAGCCTCCCTGCTCAGCAGGGTGTCAGCTTGTGCATTGTGCATTGTCTCTCTCCCTCTGCCCCTGCCTCCGCACTGTCTAACAATAAATAAATAAATCTAAATAAACAAATAATAAACATAAGTGGTAAAAGTGAGCGCAGAGTGAGAAAGACCTATTTCCTAGCTAATTAACCTACCAATTTCTAAGGCAGGGATACATTCAGACAAATTGAAAACCTTGTCATAATGTTGAGGAGGATGATACATTTTCACACTAGAACATCTAAAGCATAAATGAGATCTCATCAAGAATTACCATTTTATTTTTTATTATGGCATAGTAAAACACTGAGACTCCCCCACAAGAGGGAAACACTCTCTTCACTGCCCAAATATAGGAGACTGTGGAGGTGTTAATGACAGACCTGATTATGCACCAAGAGAACAGTAACATCTGCACACAGGCAAAGATTCCTAAAGGCTGACTGACAACTCTCCTTTAGCAGATAGTTCTTGGAAAGGAAAAATGAGTTTCCGTTATCACTTGTCACCACTTCTCTAATGAACACTGCCTGTATCTGACTGGTAATCCCTCACCCATCCCCCACCACTGCTCCCCAAGCTGTATGTAGATATGGCTATAGAATAATGCTAGGGAGAAAACCTGTCTCTTGTGCTGGTGCCATATGTGTGCCTAGCATACAGATCCTTTCTTTATGGGTGCTAGGCATATGATCACATGATTTTCTTGGACTTCTATGAACCATTTTACAATTAGTTTTGTGTTTTACTATTATGCATTTGTTTCACTAAGGCTTATAGTGTAAGTTTTTACCTAACTTAATCTTCCTGCTTACTTCTTTAAATATATGAGGAATGCTCTAAAGTTAATGGAGTTACATAGATATATAGCAAAATCACTTTGAAGAAGCATAAAGATGAGTCTTAAGAAAGTAAAATCATGGGGTGCCTGGGTGGCTAAGTGGGTTAAAGCCTCTGCCTTCAGTTCAGGTCATGATCCCAGGGTCCTGGGACGGAGTCCCGCATCAGGCTCTCTCTGCTCAGCGAGGAGCCTGCTTCCTCCTCTCTCTACCTGCCTCTCCGCCTACTTGTGATATCTCTGTCAAATAAAAACATTTTTTAAATGATCATATTTTAAAAAAAAAGTAAAATCACATTTTCATTTGTGTAACAAGGAAAAGGGTCCTGAACTCTTTTTTAATACAATTTAAAATAAAATTTAAAACTGTAAATTAATCAAGTGAAGATACTGTATTGATTCTTATGTATTGCAATTCCCTTAGCATTTTGAGCATTGTGGATTCTTAGTAAATATTGCCTCATGAGGATAGAACACTACAGACACTTACTTTGCAATGCCTTTCTAGCATTGTATACCATGGTGCTCTTTCATCTATAAACAAAATAACATAAGACAAAAATCTTAGGATCTCTCTCTCCTCTCTATATTTATAAAATACCATCTCCTCCACTGTCTTTTATTTAGATGGAACAAATTGGGTTATTTTAAAAATCATAGTAACAGGAAAATTGACATTAAATTTTTCACTTCTTTCAGCCTTCAGCATAGTGATTAGCTAGCAATAGATTTGCTTTATCAGAATAATAATAATACTTTATAACTACAAAAGACCATCCCTGTAAAAGTCAAAAAAGGGAGTAGTCGATGATAAGTGCTATAATTTTAAAGACTTGTGCTCTGGTTTGAAAAATATTCCCTTTTCTTGTAATACTTGTAGAAGTAAAACACAAGATGGTAGTATCTTTCTGAATTTTGGTAAATGTGCAAATATGATCAACAGAAATATAGTAACTATATTTTATTTGCTGGTAAAGGTCCATATTAAGAAATCAGTTTTAGCACTTACCTGTGTACTTCTATTAAAAAGGGAAGAACAGAAAATTACTGTTTGTTACCATTCACAATTAAAGATTAAATCTATATAATTTGTAGGGACTATATAACACAATAAGGATAAAGTAGTAAACAGTGGCATGGGCCTTAGCATCACCTAGAAGATATAAAAAGAAGCAAATAACTGCCACAGAGAGAGATGAATACCACATGAAAGAAGTAGAGATACCTTGTTATTGGAGCTAGATATGGGATAGTGTGTGGCAAGGCTTGTCCGAGAATGTAATTTTGAAGTAGATCTATAGATCAATAAGTAGTTTAATAGAAGGTTGGAGATAGAGAGCAAATGTCTGAGGGATGTGTGTGCATGCGTGTGTGTGTGCGCGCGCGCATGGGTGCTGTGTTTTAAGACACAAAGAGCAATATGAGTGGCTGAAGGAATAGAGAAAAAGGGCCTAATTATGAAAGTCTTATAAACTATATTAAGATATGAAAACTTTACCTAAGAGCAGGACTGGCTCCATAATTTGCAAAATAAGAATATGGAGCTCTTTGTTCAAAGATTAAGAATTTCAAGGGCATCTGGGTAGCTCAGTCAGTTAAATGACTGACTTTCAGTTTTGGCTCAGGCCATGATCTCAGGGTGGGGGATCAAGCCACATGTGGTCTCTGCACTCAGCAAGGAGTCTGCTGGAAATTCCCTCCCTCTCCATCTCTGTCCCTCCTTCCTATACCCACTAAAATAAATAAATAAACCTTAAAAAAAAAAGAAGAATTTCAGATGATAGAACAGAACATTAGATCAAGTTTGGGGCCCTTTTAAAAGCAGGACCTGTGCACACTCATATCACATACCCAAGAAACTGGTCCCATCTAAGAATAACAGGAAACTATAAAAGTTCTTAAGTATCGGAATACTAAAAGGTCATTTTAGTTTTAGAAATATCCCTTGCTTCCATCATAGAGTATAGCTTGGAAGGGAAGCCATATTTGAAGCAATGAGACTTGCCTGAGGGCTATAAAAATTCAGATGATAATCTTGGCATCAACTATGGTAAAGGCCATAAAAGTAGAGTGGATTATAAAATTTGAGGATGTAGCATTTAGAAGGGAGAAGACAAGAAATATGATAGATTAATGGGAGAAATAGAGAAGCAAGCTCAAGAATGAATCTTAGACTTATGTTTGAGTAAAAGGAATATAAGAAATGGAAAAGTATTAGGATGTAAAATGTATCCCCATTTAATTGAAAATTGCAGTGATCAGTTATATATATGCTATGAAATAAAAAGAGATATATACTAAAAATAGAAGCTAGGACACCATTGGTATTTCTAAAAGAATTTGAATGGTGGAATTTTTGAGACAATTTATAGAGACTGTGTACAGTGAGTAAAGAATAAGAATAGAGTCCAGAGAAAAACTAACATGATAATGATATGCAGAAAAAAATTCTGAAACAAGAAAGGAAGGAAGGAAGGAAAGAAAGAAGGAAGAAAGGAAGATAGGCAGACAGACATAGGTGAAAAACTGGAAAGGTAGATGTTATAGAAGCCTATGGGAATGTTTTTCAAGAAGAAATTTGTTGTCAATGGTATAAAGGTTGCCAACATGTCAAGCAAGGTAGGAACTGAAAGGAATTTTGTGATAAAAAATTCACAGTGGCCTTGATGAAATTGGTTTCCAAGAATGTGTGTGTATGTGTACGTAGGATGAGGAGGGAAAAAGAAAAACTGGGAGTAGGCAATACCAGGTGATTGGCTCTGAGAGGTCAGAAATGAGGTGATCACAAAGCAGGGCTGAGAAGAAAGACTAGGAATGAGCATTGGGCAGTGGTGAAAGGGAAGGATGAAAGAGAGAATGATGGTTCCCCAAAGATGCTTATATTCTAAGCCTGAAAACTGTGAACACATTACCTTACATAGCAAAAGTGACTTTGCAGATGTGACTAAGGTTAGTATCTTGAGATGGAAGGATATTCCTGGACTATAATCATAGGATTCTTATAAGAGGAAGACAGGAGTGCCAAAACCAGGGAGGAAGAAGTAAGGATGAACGTAGACATTGAATTCAGATGCTTGCTAACTGTGAGTTACAAGCAAGAAATCCAAGCAGCCTCTAGAATTCAGAAGAGGCAAGGAAACAGATTCTCCCATAAATCTTTTATAAGGAATAGAGCTCTGCTGACACTTTGATTTTAGTCCTTTAAGATCTATCTCAGACCACTGAGCTCCAGAACTGTGAGACAATAAATTTGTCTTTTTCTAAAACACAAAGTTGGCGGTCATGTGTTACAGTAGGAATAAGAAAATAATACAGAAGATATTAGTAGGGAGAAAAGATGCAAAATATAGGAAAAGAGAGAAATCAATAATGGGATAGTCCTAAGGAGGAGGAGGAGACAGAATCTGAAGCCAGTCAGAGAAGTTGAGTCTGGACAGGAGGAAGCAGAGGACAAGGGTACAGAAAAGCCCAGGCTTTAAGAGGCTAGAAGTAGGTGACATATAACAAGAGGGAAAACGGTCATATGGGAGGTCTGAGAAGAGATGGGGTTTAAAGTAACTGAAGACTAGATTAGAAAGAAGCCCTGGAAAATGTAGAGAATTTCTAGGAAGGGTTGAAGGCCTTTGTGGAGATGGAAGTCTACCCATATAGATCAGCACATGCCTACTTGGTTGTGTGATTTTGTTTAGGATTGTTCCTAAGTTCAGATTCAGAAAAGTCAGAGGGTTGGATTGATTTTTAGGTGAGGTATTAGAGCAAAGTAAATTATACCACTGGCAAGATGATGGCTACAAGGATTGGCTATGTATTCTCAATCTATTTGCTCTTATCTGCTACTATAAGAAATTGAGACATTTACCAAAGGAAATACAGCTAGTAGGAAAGCCGATATTGCACTCATAAACCCCCTCTGATCCTGATCTCAAAGTTCATATTCTCAGTTATTTCATCATGCATCTGTCATCACATAGCATAATTAGTAGAGTTGTAGGAACTAGTAATGGATAACAAGAGACTAAAGGAGAAGAAACAAACTGATCAGAATAGCCACAGACTCACTTTTGCTCCTTCTGATAATCTTGAGTGGATTATTTTAACACCAATTTAGAATTATTCTCCAATTCATAAATATAACTATTGCTATCTACTTGGGTTGCCTTGTTGCTTGGTATGCAGAACGTACTATGCATAGATTTCATTCATTAAAAAAAGTTACTATTTTGAGAATATGTTTTACTTTACTGGTCATGACTAAATGCAGAAGACACTTCCAAGGTTTTATTTAGACATATATTTTAACAAAAAATTATAAAAAGTTCATTATTTGAATTTCCTTAAAATAGTTAATGTGTAGATTCAGGCTTAGGAAGACCAAGAAGCATTTATTTCTGTTTTCTCAGGATGCATGTCTTTAAAGACCTCTTTTACCATTTTCTTGATCAATGAGTAGTTTTCTTGATCAATGAATGTAACTTCCAAACCCCAACAGTAGGCATATGTATGCATCTGATTCACCAGTTCTTCATTCCATGGATGAGTAATTAGTCCAAAAAGCAGCCTACAGCCCAAGCTGGGCTAATAAGAAATTTTGTTGGGATTTTCACTGAAGATATCTGGAAAAACACATGCTTTTTATTTTCCTCTCTGGCATGCCAACCTCCAAGGAACATATAAATTGGCAGTTGCCTGGGGCAACTTGTTGCTTTACTCTAACAGCATCTTTCTGAGAATGAATTCAAACAGAGCAGAGAAAGGGAGAAATAAAGAGCTCTCAAAAATTGAATTCCTGAAGCCAACCATGCCTGAAGACAATGTCATTCTTTGAGTCATTAAGTTCTTTTTGTGCTAAGGATAGATTGAGCTGTGTTGTCATTTGTAACCATGACTGAAAAAAGAGAGTAAGTGTTTTTTTCTTTTTTTTTTTTTTCCTTTTTGCCTTTATGTACATTAGTAACTCAATGGATACCCGATGGAAAAAAATCTGTTAGGTTGCTTTCTCTTTATCAAAGTCTTTTTTTTGTTGTTGTTGTTGTTGTTGTTTTTTGTTTTATTTTTTTTTATTTAAACATATAATGTAACCCCACAACCCTCTCCCAACCCCTCTCCCCCCACCACCCCCCTCAGTTTGTTTTATGACATTAAGAGTCTCTTTTGCTTTGTCTCCCTCCCGATCCCATCTTGTTTCATTTTTTCTTTTCCTACAACCTTAACCCCTACCCCCATTGCATCTCCTCTTCCTCATATCAGGGAGATCATGTGATAGTTGTCTTTCTCCAGTTGACTTATTTCGCTAAGCATAATACGCTCTAGTTCCATCCATGTCGTTGCAAATGGTAAGATTTCATTTCTTTTGATGGCTGCATAGTATTCATTCCATTGTATATATATTCCACTTCTTTATCCATTCATCTGTTGATGGACATCTAGGTTCTTTCCATAACTTGGCTATTGTGGACATTGCTGCTATAAACATTCGGGTACACGTGCCCCTTCGGATCACTACGTTTGTAGCTTTAGGGTAAATACC
>ML110596.1:0-13313 GCA_003697995.1 Taxidea taxus jeffersonii
AGTGTATCCTTAGATTTTTTGGTTGTGTAATTTATAACTTAGACATGATTTTTAAATCAAATTTTAAATATTAGCAGAAACTCAAATTTTACTGATGAGCAATAAATATTTCTCTTCTAATCAAATTTTTTAGCTGACTCTTCTGAATTAACCACCTTTATTATGTTGAAATAAATATGAAACACATTTCAGTGTTCTAAATAAAATGACCTTAAAACACCCAATTAAAAATGATATTACAAAAATATTCTACATATAATTGCTGGGAAGGGGCATCATTAAAGCTGTTTTATAGGACTCCAGAATTCCATTCCGAGATATATACCCAGGAAAATTAAAAACATTTGTCACACACACAGAGAAATATATGATAGTATTCATTGAAGCATGGTTCATGGTCAGCAAAAGTAAAAACAATTCAAATATCCATCAATTGATCAACAAAAGGTGGTATATCTGCACAATGGAATATTATTATGTGAAAAAAAGAATGAAATGCTGATTGAACATGCCTAAACCCTGAAAATAGTATGTTAAATAAAAGAAGCTAGCTACAAAAAATCACATATTATACTGTTCTATTCATATATAATTCCAAAATAGGCAATTCCATAAAGACATAAATAGAATATGTGGTTTTGCAGGGTTGGAGGGCAGAAATGGGAAGAAATGGTTACAGAGTTTCTTTAGGAGTAATGAAAATATTTAAAATTAGACTTTGTGGTTCCACAAAGCTATGAATATGCTAAAACCCAATGAATTGTATACTTTAAATAGAAATATTATATGTTATATGATTTATAGCTCTATAAAGTTGTTACTTTTTAGAAAAAGATTTTACTTAATTATTTGACAGAGAGTGCAAAACCACACACAAGTAGGCAGAGAGGCAGGCAGAGAGAGAGGGCAAGCAGGCCCCCTGCCAAGCAGAGAGCTTGTTGGCTCAATCCCAGGACTCTGAGATCATGACCTGAGCTGAAGGCAGAGGCTTAACTCAGGGAGCTACCCAGCCACCCCAAAGTTGTTACTTTTTTAAAAAACAAGTTTTAAACACAATGTTAAAAAAATGATCAAGTCTCTAAGAAATAGAATTCAAGTAATTATGATTTTATCAATTTGCAAATATTTATATTTTCACTAGAGACTTTTGATGATCTTACCCTGTAAGCATACCCTGTATGCTTAATCATGTTATTAGAAAGTGGTATTACTTTAGAAAAGCTTCTTTTATTTTTGAAATTGTGCTGTAGCGCATTATATATAAATAATAAAGTGTTACTGTATTTGAAAAACCAGCAGTGTGTATCATGAATCTTTTTCATTATTTTGAAAAATACATTTTGATCTTGTATTCATGCTCCAATTCACAAGTTAGATAAAAATGTAGCCTTGTTTTTTTCTGGCCTGGATTAATGAGGTTAAAAATATGTAAATGACATGTTGAATTCCAGACTCAGTTATACCAGTTCCATATAAAGAAAGGCATATTAAAACATTTAATCCAGGATGGTCATGTTTTCTGCCATTAGGTATTGGGATTTATGTGATAAGGAGAAATATAGATTATAGTTAATGGATACAAAATACTGTTCCTTATTGATATATTGACTGAGCATCCATAAAGTTTGTATAACAATGGAGTTACATAGAAAAATAAGAAGGACTCTCTCTCTTTAAGGGCTGATGAATGGTAGAGAAGCTAAAAGGACACACACATACACACACATGAAATGTGTGAAGTGAACACACTGAAACAGTACCACACAGCCTTACTGGCAAATATATGAATACTAACATATTCAGGCAAATACATAAGAATATCCACATTAAATAGGGACATGCACTTGTGCCCACACACAATGAAAAACAAACAAGAAAGGAGAGAGAGTTTGCGGTTATTTTTCTCTAGGGGATCAGGGAAAGGTGAGGAAGTACCTTTGTGTTATCCTTTTAGAGTCCGGAAGATATATTTGGAAATTAGGAGTAGAATTTACATTTGGGGAAAACATTGTTGAGAAATCACAAAGGTTTACATAAGACTAAAACGGACAACACCCATACATATCGGAGATAAGAAAGGATTCTTGACTATTAATGAGAGCATTGTGATTTTAGTAGGTTTGAGGCTGGATGTGATATTCTTAGGCAGGTTTCCATAATGAGATTGGATAAATTCAATAGCAGTGATTATCCAGAGTTTAAAATCGGCAAGATAGTGATAATGTTAAATTCAAGTTCTAAATTCTTCTAAGACAGTCCTGATCACACGATGCCCAGACTGAAGAGAGAGGCTAAGAAAAGTCACAAGTGAAAATGGTAAGACTGGACTGTGGTTTTTGTGGCGAGAGATTGGGGGATTTATCCTCTAATGCCCAATGTCAATGATACTAGTTTTGCGATCTATCATGTATTACAGCACTGTGCTAGGCGCTTTAAGTACCTCATCTTTACCAGGTGTTGGGGTCTATGGTAAAGATTAGTCATTAATTTTGGTGGATGAGAAAGTTCAAGTCCAAACAGACTAGGTTATATTCAGAGCTAACAAGTGGCAGAGCAAGTATTCAAACTCAGGATGATATGACCTCAAAATCTGTTCTACTTAGAAATCCCCACAGTTTTTCTCTTGTTAGAAATATCTCAATAAAGGTGTCACTTTATCTGATTTCATAATGTCAAAAACAAGAACAGGTTCAAAGTGGAATCACTTATGCTAAGCCACACAACACCAAACCAAGACTTAAGCTAATTATAGTTTTGGCCTCTCCCAGAAATGGAATCTGAAACCTGTCAATCAGGAATCACCTGATCAGCACCAGGAGATAATCTGCCCCACAGACTCCTGTCCCCTAAAGGAAAGTGAACTTTTTACAACCAATATACTTTTTTTCTGGTAGAACTCTGTCAGGCTCCCTTCTCCCTATGAAAGTTTTCTATTTTGTACAGCTCCTCAGAGCTCCTTTTTCTATATGCTAGATAGGATGCTGCTTGATTTATGAATATTTGAAGAAATCCAATAAGATCTTTAAAATTTAATCAGATAATTGTATTTTTTTAATAAGTGGATTAAATTAATCTTGACATCAATTTGATTCTAATTCCTTTGTTGCCTCTTGAAACTCTTAGCATAAGACCTTTTTATGCCTATGATTTCTTTATATTCCTATTATTTTTTATTTTCACATTTTCAGTCTTAAGAATGTTTACCTTTCTTTGGTGAGATTTTTGAGTTTGTTGTACAAATAAGCCAGTGAACTTTTTTTTTTTGAAACTGAGAAATATGATCTCTTGATAATCTATAGTGTGTGTGTGTATGTGTGTGTGTGTATGCACAATATTTAGCTAATTAAAGCTCTTTTCTACAACTTTATTGAAAAGGCACAGATATGGGGATGAAAAAAAAAGAGGTGAAGCATGGACAAACACACCAAGAATAATAACAGTGAGCTCTGGAACAATAATTCATGTTTCCACACAACCTGGTTTATTTGAGTAGGTTTTATGATCACTGTTTTACAGTTGGAGAAAACTGAACACAGTCTGTGTAACTTTCAGTGTCACACAACTGAGATTTAAATCTTCAAGATTTGAAGATCATACAGTATATTCACTTGTTCCTTGATTTTATAAGACTAGCTCTGAAAATTAGCACAGTGGAATAGGAAAAACAAATAAGTGACAAGAGTTCAGAGACCTAGAAAGATCTTTTTCTTATCATGTCATTTTAACATAGTCAACTTTCTTATCAATTAAATATGATTAATAATAATGTGACTTATATAATCTTGTGGAATTACTAATTTACAACATCTAAGAAAACAAAAATAGGGCACTTATGAAGATTTAATTTTGTCAAATATTTGTAAGCAGATGAGTTGAAGGGGTTTGTACTATGTGTGGAGTTGAATTAGGACTGTCATCTAAGTTTTCATTTCCCTTAATCTAAAAAAAATCACTTATTCTCATTGATGCTATAAGACAAAACAAAAACAAAAACAAACCTGAAACACTATAGACCTGACATACAATTAGGAGTTTATAAGCATCCTTAAAATGTAAATCTAAGGTATCTATCTCAGCAGAATGTATTCTAAATTGGGATTGCAGACCAACTATGTCAGTCACTGTGTTAGACATATGAATAAAGTCCAAGCTTTTATAAAATGATGATATGTATGATATATTATTTAATCTCTGTGTCAGGGCCTGCCTATGTGTCTACCCAGTCTGTTTCCTCTTCATCCTGGGCATGCAACTAGAGTACGTTTACCTGCTTCCCTGTAGTCACAGGCAGGTATGTGTCTGAATTCTGGCCAGTGGAAGACCACTGGCAATGCTGAGAACCTGCCATGTACCATTCTTGCTCTTTCCTCTTCCAGAGAGGATGCCAAGTATTAAACCATTAAACATGTGAGAGTCTCAGGAGGGAGCCTGAATCCCAAAAACTGTGCCACCCATCAATTAACAGATTCATTGTGGACTTTATATGAGCAAGGAATAAACCTCTGTGTGTCAAGCTACTGAGCTGCTGGGATAACATTCTCTTAACTACTATAATCTCTGTTATAATATAAGTTGTATCTAAAAGTTGATAGAATTTTTTTGCACTCCTTAGGTCAGAAAAGAGTATGAAAATAGCCCCCAAATAGGTTAAATGTGTGACCAGGTATTTAATTATTATTTATGTACCCCATTATTATTTATTTCCACTATTTATTGTATGTATTAGGCTCATACTCTGTGCTAGGCATTTGCTAAGTGCTAGGAATAAACTAGAGAATTATAAGTGACATAATCATTGATTAATGTAATACTTGGAAGGAAACTAAAAGAGTGATATGATGGAAAATGAATGACAAGGAAGGTCACTTTTTTTTTTTAGAGAGAGATATGGAGAAGAAGGGGGAGGAGTAGAAAGAGAGGCTTTTTTTTTTTTTTTTTAAGATTCTATCTACTTATTTTAGAGAGAGAGCGCACACGCTCACAAACAGGGGGAGAGGGAGAGGCAGGTTCCTCAATGAGCAGGGAGCCCAATGTGGGACCTGATCTCAGGATCATGAACCAAGCCTGAAGCAGATGCTTAACTGACTGAGCCATCCAAGTTGCCCCAGGACAGAGAGTTTTAAGCAGGCTTCTCACTCCGTGTAGAGCCCAACATGGGGCTGGATCTCACAATCCTGAGATCACAACCTG
Source organism: Taxidea taxus jeffersonii (assembly GCA_003697995.1). Classification (NCBI taxonomy): domain Eukaryota; kingdom Metazoa; phylum Chordata; class Mammalia; order Carnivora; family Mustelidae; genus Taxidea; species Taxidea taxus. The sequence goes on from ML110596.1 coordinate 5,191, forward strand.
AGCTGAAATCAAGAGTCAAATGCTTAACTGACTGCGCCACCCAGGTCCCTGGTGCCTCTTCTCCTCCCACTCCTCCTTTCTTTCTCCCCCTCCTCCTCCCTCTTTGAATTATAGTTGACATACAATGTTGCTTCAGTGTTCAATAGAGTGAACTACTATAATCTCTGTTATAATATAAAGCAACATATAATATAATAATATATAATATAAATAATATATTATATTATATATGTATAATATACATATATAATATATTATATATGTTGCTTCAAATATAATATGAAGCAACATAGTTGCTTCAGTGTTCAATATAGAAGCTTGAGAATTTTATACATTATGCTGTACTCACCATGGTAAGTGTTCTTACCATCTGTCACCTTATGAAGTTATTATAATACTAGAGAAGTGATAGTGAGACTAAAGATAGAAGCCCACAATAGAACCAGAACAGGGTACTTTCTAGAAACATGGAACCATAAAGTCAACATCCTATTTTCCAAAACAGTTCCAACCCATTAAACTAACTGTCCTCTGACTAAACTTGAAAAATTTATTAGTCCTTCAGTGGTCAATAACTTGGCATTATTGCCTTTTTTCAATAATATCATGTCAAATGGAAAAGTTTCTATCCATATATAAACATCCACAGGACTGGAAGGTGTTTGACACCTAAAATGACTTTTCTAATTAGCATAGCTTACCATTTTTAAGCTCCTTAAATTTTACATGCTCAATGTATTCAACTGGGCTGAGACTGACAGCAAGATAAATCTATTTAGTTATTCATGATTAACTTGAATATCATCATAGTTAATATTCCTTAAAGCAGATTTAACTCCAGTGAAGCTGAATTGAATAGAACTCTGGAAGTCACTTTTCATGGAGATGATACAACTATATTCTCAAACTTACCATCAGTGTGTTTGACTAATAAAACCATTTCTAAATTTAATAGAAAAACTATAGGATTAAGTTTACAACCTTTCCTAGAGGCACATGTGGGAAGACATTCATCATTCCTCTATAAGGTTGGTTTCAAAAGATCATCTTAGAGAATTTGATGAAGAAGAAAGTACTAGATAGACTACATATATACATATGTATATATATTCGTGTGTGTGTGTGTGTGTGTATAAATTTATATTAAGAAATCTCACTTGGAACTAGATGAAGTTTTTTAAAATACAAAAACAGACTTCCCATGTGTGTATTTTATCCAAGATACTACAAAAGAGTACTTTTAACTTACGGGTAAATGATTCTAGAATCTTCAAATCATTGGGGCATCTGTACATGATTTGCAAATGAGGAGGTGAAGCTTGGGTTGTGAGTACGTACCTGGAGGCAAGAGTGGGAGATATGAATGGAGTCCAGGTTCTCTGAGCATATAGTCGTGGCTTCTTTGCACCACACCTCCCATATCTTCCTAAGGCTTTATTTCCTAAGGTTTTATCTATTTATTTTGTCCCTGTATGCTCTCCCTGAATAATCTTAATGCTGATTTATTTCTGACTTAGAGTTTTGGAAAGCATAACATCTCCAAGTATTTTTTTAATATTTTTTTTAATTTTTTATAACCATATAATGTATTATTAGCCCTAGAGGTACAGGTCTGTGAATCGCCAGATTTACATACTTCACAGCACCCACCATAGCACATACCCTCCCCAAATCTCCAAGTATTTTGAAGATAAAAATCTCATTCGGAAATTCATACCAAAGCAAAGAAACAATAGAAATAGAAAGGAGTTTCTGAAGATAATTAAAAGATATAATAGTAAGGTCTACTTGAAAAAAAAAGTCAGGAGCACAGTGTTAGTAATGTAAATTAATGTAACGTGTATTTCTTCATATTTAATACTTCATACAGAGGTAGTTGATTAGAAAAACCTTACCTCAGAAAATCAGTGTCACTCTTTGTGGTAGTAATTAATTGTTTTAGTTACGTAAGAGACTGTGGACAGCTTTGGATTTTATTCAGAATATTTTCTCACAGTGCCAGACACTGTTTCAAAGCAGTTACATATACCATTGTGCCATTTATATATCTTCTATAAGTTAATGCTCACAGTAGTCCTCTATAGAAGTTAGTATTATAATCATTGCCCATATTTTAGAAATTAGGAAACAGAGACTTAGGGAAGAAAAACAAATTATCCACAATCACATAGCACTTATATGAACTCTAGCCTGATTCTAGAGCTTGTAGTCTCAATTACTAGGTCATAAAATTTTCAGGGTTCTCTTTTGCCTCCAGTTTTACTAACTAAATACTTAGGCTCTGTGTTTCTTTATTCATGTTTTTGCTTTATTCTTACAGAAAGAATAAGAAATACCATATGGTTTCACTTATATGTGGGATCCAGGAAAAACAAAAAAGAAGCAATGACAAATACAGTAACAAAAAATCCAAAAATCAAACAGAAAACCTAAATAAGGTTTAGGTTTAATCCTAAATAAGGATTAAACAGAGAAAAGGCACATAACAAATATAAAATGAACCAAAAACAAAGCAAACAAAAAAACCCAAAACACTCTTACATTTATTGTCAAAAAGATTAGGTGATATATTTCATTAAACAAACAAACAAATAAGCAAAAAATCTAAGTAGATTGAAATGGAAGTTAATTACAAAAAATAGCCCTTGAATATAAAATTGAATGTTTTATATTGAATTGAATTGAATAAATCCCTAAGAATTAGAACAAAAGAACAAATAAAAATAAAAAGGAAAAATAGAGGTTAGAGTCAGAAAATAAACTACCACATCTGACTACTTGAATCTCCTGAGGGAGAACAGAATAAATAGGGGCTGATGAAATTATAAATAATAATAGAAACATTGAAGAACAAATATTAAAATGGACCACCATGCACCTAGTCACACTGAATAAAGACCTTTACTTGACTTCATTGTGTACTTTCAGAAACCAAAAAGGGGGACAGACAGAGACAAAAATTAAAAGCTTTCAGAGGGGGGCACCTGGGTGGCTCAGTTGGTTAAGTAGCTACCTTAAGCTCAGGTGGTGATCTCAGGGTCCTAGAATCAAGCCCTGCACAGGGCTTTCACTCAGTGGAGAGTCTGCTTCTCTCTTTGCCTCTGTCCCTCCTCCTGCTTGTGCATGATCTCTCTCTCAAATAAATAAATAAAATTTTTAAAAAAGGCTTTCAGAAAGAATAAAAGAAACCATGGTCAAAAAAATGAAAAAGAGCATAAGATTCATTCTAACACACATATGCTGGAAGTCAACAGACCCACCCTTTTAAAGCATTAAGGAAGTATTTTTAATCTTGAATTTGATACCTAGATAAACTGTCATTCAAATGTGAGGATAAAAAAAAAAAGATTTCAGATATACAGAGATTCAGAAGGTACCTTACAAATTCTTTCTTTGGAAGTTTTTATAGATGTGCTTCAGCAAAATAGACAATTAACTCGAGAGCTGGGAAACTTTGGAATCCAAAAAGCACAGAAGAGCAGCAAGGGGAATTTTCATGAAGAAAACTATATCGCTATGTAGGAGCAGTCAAGAATAGAGCAGAAGCACAAAGCCATCCAAGAAAGACCCCATTAGAATCAAAGAGATTAATAGTATGGTAGAGAAGCTAGAAAACCTTGAGATAATCAGTAATTTATGAATTATAAAAATGTTGAATAAATTTGAACTTTATTAAGTGAATCAGAAATTAGGACATTACATCACCCAACTATAAAAAAAGATCTTTCCATTTCTGACAATATACATGATCTAGAAGATACCTTGCTGAGTGAAATAAGTCAGATTGAGAAAGAAATACCATATGATTTCACTTATATATGGAATCCAGGAAAAACCAAAATGAATAAGTAAATAAAAAGTATAATCAGATCTATAAAAACAGAGAAAAAAATGATGATTGCCAAAGGGAAGGGGTTGGTAGTTGGGGAAAGGGGTTGGGCAAAAATGGGTGAAAGGGTTCAGGCTTCCATTTATGAAGTGAATAAGTCTCAGTCATAAAAGATGCAGAATAGGGAACATATTTTGTTCTATTGTAATAGTGTTATATGTACAGAAGGCAGATACATTTGTAATGAGCCTAGCATAATGTATAGAGATGTTGAATCACTATGTTGTACACCTGAAATTAATGTAACATTGTATCAACTGCATGCAAATAAAAAAAAATTAAATGGGACATTATAAGAAGAAAGAGGAAATGTATTCCTGGCATACTAATTGGCTCTATTATATGTGTTATTTTCCTAATCATAGTAATATTAACAGTTTTAATGGCCTAATGGTTTTTATCTTCTAGAATCAATAGTTATGACTAAACACAGAACATGTAACAGTTATAGAAAAGAACATGAAATTTGAATCTCGATAGGACTAAAGATCACAAATAAAAGCTAAGATGCAGATGCAGAAGATGGTGAGCAGAGAAAGGGGCAGTGAGGGTAGGATGAGCATTTTTATATTCTCATGTTACAAAATGGCAAAGCCAATGGATACTCTGTCCATGTTAATGAAATGGAAAATTGAGGGATTTTTTTGTTTTGTTTTGTTTTAAAGATTTTGTTTATTTATTTGACAGAGAGCACAAGCAGGCAGAGTAGCAGGCAGAAAGAGAGGGAAAAGCAGACTCCCCACTGAACAGGGAGCCTGATGTGGGGCTCGATTCCAGGACCCTGGGATCATGACCTGAGCTGAAGGCAGCCACTTAACTGACTGAGCCATCTAGGCACCTGGAAAATTGAGTTTTAAGTATGCTTAAAGTTTCAGGCAGGAACTAGAGTGATATATCAGTATGTCACTGTATCATGAGTAGAGATGGTGTTGGAATATTTGAGCTAAATTTCAAATATCATAGCCGAGAGACAAGGGACAATACCTTATATATTGGGATAGTTATGTATCTTGTATAGCTGTATAAGGATATAATTTAGACTTTTGAAGGGAACCACAGGAAGAATCTAAAACCAAAGAGTCAAAAAAGTTTTGTATTTGATATTAGTGGAGAACATTGTAGGAGATACAACTATGGCAGGAGACTGTTTCACTATAAGCCTTTCTACAGTGTTGGCCATTTTTAATTATTTTTGCTCACACCTTTGTAAGAAAGAATAACAACAACAACAACAAAAAAAAAACAAAACAAAAAAGCAGCACAAAACCAAAAGTAATCCGTCTTTTCATGTATATTTTACATGAAGGAAATTTAATCCTTAATGAATACATCCAAAAAGTAATTCACTACAAACTCATTTTAGTAAGTGGTATTGTATGAGTTTTCCTTTATTGTGGGTAAATATAGTTGAATTCTTATAAATAATGCACTTCCAGGAGAAACATAGGCATCCAAAAATTTCCATTTGGGACTGAACTTAATATGTTTTAAAATACTTAATATTTTGTGTTGCCTTAATCTTAGCGTTTGTTTTAAGGCATGTAATTCTATTTAACATGCTCTTGTTTCAGGCACTGTGCATCAGGATAAAAATAAGGCAGTTCTTATTCTCTAGAGTATACAGGCTTATTCTGATGTCAATATGCCAAAGATGTACTTAAAAGTATTCAAAATACTATGTTCTCAGAGATACCTGGATTTTGTCTTAAGGCACAAATAGAATGGAATAAGAAAAATAAGGGAAAGGATATTTTTATTGAATTATGAATGGATACTTGCAATTAAAAAGGGGATTTGTCTCAGTTCTTCCACTAAGATGGCCAGTTTAGTGATGAAATGAAAATGAAGTAAAATAGGCAAGGTAGACACAATTTGATGTCAGCTCCTCATCCTTGCTGTTTGACACTCTAAAGAAAAACAAATTTATTAAATGTTCAACTCATGACTTACAATAAATCCCTAAGAAAAGATGTGGCAGGAAATATACTTTCGCAGTGATGTTTAGGATGTAGCAAAGTAACTTTGTAACTAAGAGTGCATTTAAGGTGTAGAATTATCCTGTCTCTATATCGCTGACAATAATATGAATATATATATGGCGATTGTTTTGACAAACTATAATTTTATATGAAATGTCTGATATTTGTTGGTCTTTTGCCTGATGGCAGTTTCATATAGTTCAACTAATGTGTGGGTCTCTTAAAAGTAATTCTTATTTGAAATAACCTATTTTTTAATATTGTGAGTTGTAACCATATTCTTTTTTTTATTCAGATTTATTTAATGCAAGGGAATGTAGTAAGTAAGGAGACCCCAGTTAGAGACTTATAGAACACTTCAGACCATATTTTAACTTTTTTGGGGTGTTTTCATTATTTTTTACTCTTTTTTTTTTGCATTTGTTCAATATTCATATCTTCACAATAATTTTCAAAAGATTGAAAGTATGTATTCATATTTACACTTGTAAAACTTCCTTAGTTTTAACATTATAATTTAGTAGAATTTATAATTTAGCAGAAATCTAGTTTTTTAAAGAGTTATTATTTGAAAGGAGAAATGCATAGGCTCTTGGGCTAAAAATGAATTGTATGAAACCTATGTTAATGTAATATTTGAAGCATAAAGATCTTCAAGAGGGAAAATTCAATAAAATGTGAAATTCATAAGAGAAACATAATTACACAGGATGTTGGCTATCATTGCTTTCATTTTTTAAATTCACCTAGTTATCTTAGATTACATTTGTGTAAACTAAATATTTTCTGACAAATACCCTTACCATTATGCTGCTAATAACAGTATTTTAAAAACCAAACTTTGTGGATCTACTATAAACCAGATGGATTATCTGTTGTTAATTTTTTTTTAAAGATTTTATTTATTTATTTGACAGAGAGAGAGATCACAAGTAGGCAGAGAAGCAGGCAGAGAGAGGGGGAAGCAGGCTCCCTGCTGAGCAGAGAGCCTGACATGGCACTCGATCCCAGGACCCTGAGATCATGACCCGAGCCAAAGGCAGTGGCCCAACCCACTGAGCCACCCAGGTGCCCTATCTGTTGTTAATTTTTAAAGCTGCCTTTAAAATGCAGTTACTCTCAAATATGCCAGTCAGATTATAAAGCACATAGGTGGCGTGTGTGTGTGTTAGCCAATACCTGCCTGGGATACATTACTTCTCTACTCATTTTTAGGGACATAATCCTCTGCCACTCTTAGTCTAAATTGTTCTGACCAGTTTAGATGGAGCTTAATCTACCCTGCCCTGCCCTTTAATCCCTAGGGTGTGTAAATGTCTGGCCAATCAGCATATTCAACTTTGTGAGCTACGGGGACTGGTTAAGGTATGTGCGGGGTACCCAAACTAAGGTATGGAACTCATTTGGGTGGTACTGGTTAAAGGGAAGGGGTCTATTCAGTAAAATTGCTGACTGAAAGAGATGAGCCTAAAGCTGTAAGGGGTCAACATGTGGAGAAAGAGCCAAAAAATAAAGTCAAATATTAAACTCGGAGAAAGAGTTTGAGTCTTGGGATATTGCTTGAGTTCTGGAAACAGCTATACCTGATCCTAGTGATTCTCCAGACTTCACATTCTGCACCACTGAATTCCCTTTTTACTTCTGACAGTATGAATATGAATAGATGAGTAAGACATGACTGAGCTTGCCTGAAGCTCAGAGTCTGATAAGAGAACGCATATAAATAAGGAACTATAATACAAGGGGATATAAAGAACTTGGGTGGTACCAGCCTGGCTCAGTCAGTAGAGCATGCAGCTTTCGATTTTGGGATTGTAAATTCGAGCCTCATGTTGGGTATAGAGATTACTTAAAAATAAAATCTTCATTAAAAAAATGGGCAGAATATTTACCCCATTTTATCATTAAAAGTTCTGAGGCTTAAGGACTTTAAGGTGCCATGGCAAGTGCTAGAACTTTCACATTCTCTCATGAGTCTTGCCTATTTCCCTAGCAGAATAATATTTATCTTATTGGCAAAAAGTCATCATTTTTGTCCTAAAATATTTAGTTCTGTCTCTTCCAATTTTCATTAATATCTTAACTGAAGACTAAAGGAATAATATTGTACCATCTTAGTCATATGGGGAAGTATAGAGGGTAAAGTGATAATTAGAAAATGAAAACCCTGGTGTCCTAATATGGAATAATACATTGTGAGCCAAGTAGAATTTAATAGGTCCCTTATTTTTGAAGATTATTTGCTCACTTACTAA
>ML110596.1:18313-71491 GCA_003697995.1 Taxidea taxus jeffersonii
CAGGCTTCCTTGCTACTGGGTGTGACCACAGAGCTGTGTGTCATAAACAGAGTGTTAGTGGAAATGGCAGGTCCTGCTGTGGGCCAAGTCTTTTAAGAATTGAACGTAGCTTCTTCAGGATTTCTTTTCCCTCCCACTGCTTGGCTGCCAAGACCATGGGTGTTGGTGGAGCCACAAGACTGAAGGAGCCTGGGTGCATGGACTACATGTGGGAAATCTGCCCTCCAGGAGCACCTGTCTGAATTGTTACTTAAGAGAAAACTCAACTTCTAGAGCATTAAGATGTTGAAACGTTGAGGCTTATTTGTTAGCATCACACTAATGAATTTAGTATTATGCACATTTTATTCAGAAATTCTCTCTAGAAAAATTAGATTTATGTGTCCAAGGCCATTCACCTAAAACAAGAAGAGCCACATCTGAATCCAGAAAACCTATGCTTTCCTCAGAACCACTGTCTTGCTTATTAGAGACTGAAAGTGATGAGGTAACTTTTCTGCAATGACTTGGCCCAGTCATAATTTGGGTCTCCAGATTTCTCTAACTTTACATTCTACACACTTTCCATTAGAAATGGAGACCACCTGAATTAAATGTCTTCCTATTTGGGGATTTTCCATTTTTTAATAGCAGCTCAAGTAAATTATATAATAAACTTTAAGGAAATATTTTCACTGAAGCCAATAGCTTTAAGTGCATTATGGTAAGAGATGTTTAATGGTTGACCCTGTGTTCTTTTTAATATTTCTAAGCAACTTTCAAATATAGAATACTGTATTATTTATTATAGTAACCATAATGTATATTATATTTCTAGGACATATTAATTTTATAAATGGAAGTCTGTTCTTTTTGACCTCCTTCACCCATTTCACACCCCCCCCCCACTTCTGGCAATCATCCATCTGTTCTCTGTATCCATGAGGTCAGTGTTTTGTTGTTTTTGCTTCTGTTTGTTTTTATAAGATTCTACATATAAACAATATCTTACAGACCTCTTCCCAGTTGATTTCTCTACTTTCTTTAGATTTTTGTTCTCATTTTGTTTTCTTATTCTTTAATATGTAATATGAGGATCCTAGAGAAGTAATTACCATTGTTTGCTACCTGAAAAGTAAAGAAGAAATTGTACATTTTATGTCCTTCAGGAATAACACCAGCAAAAGGTTTATAACACTTCTTCATTTGAAGATTCTCAGTATTCAAACTTTTCTAAATTAATATTCAGTATATTACAGTTGTCTAAGATAAATTAGTGTGTATGGGGGAGCACAGTACATGCCTCCGTGTGTATGTATGTATTTATGCATACAAGCATGCCTTGCTTTATTACACTTCACTTTACTGTACTTCACAGATACTATGCTTTTTACAAATTAAAGATTTGTAGCCAGTCTGCATTAAGCAAATCCATTGGTGCCATTTTTCCAACAGCATTTGCACACTTCATGTCTGTGTTACATTTTGGTCATTCCTGCAATATTTTGAACTTTCTCATTATTGTCATATTATAGTGATAGGTGATCACTGGTCTTTGATGTTACTATTGTAATTGTTTGGGGGCACCACAGGTTGGGCCCATATAATACAGTAAGCTTAATTGATAAATGTGTGTGTTCTCACTGCTCCACCAACCAGCCATTCCTGGCTCACTTCTCAGGCCTCTCTACTTCTTGAAACACAACAGTATTAAAATTAGACCAAGTAATAACCCTGCAGTGACCTCTAACTGTTCAAATGAAAGAAGGAATGACAGGTCTCTCACTTTATTTTTTAAAGATTTTATTTTTTTAAGTAATCTCTACACCCAGCATGGGTCTAGAATTCACAGCCCCAAGATCAAGAGTCGCATGTTCTACTGATGGAGCCAGCCAGGTGCTCTACATGTCTCTCACTTTAAATCAAAAGCTAGAAATGATTAAGTTTAGTGAGGAAGATGGGTCAGAGGAGAAAAATAGAAAGCTAAGCCCTCTTGCATGAAACAGTTAGCCAAGTTGTGAATACAAAGGAAAAGTTCTTGAAGAAAATTAAAAATGCTATGCCAGGAACACATGAGTGATAAGAAAGGGAAACAGCTTTGTGGCTGATATGGAGAGAGTTTTAGTGGTCTGGATAGAAGATGAAACCAGCCCCAATATTCCCTTAAACCAAAGCCTAATCCAGAACAAGGTCTTAACTCCCTTTAATTCTGCGAAGACTGAGAGAGGTGAACAAGCTGCAGAAGAATAGTCTGAATCTAGCAGAGGGGGTTCATAAGCTTGAGGGGTAGAAGCTGTTTCCATTAAAAGTGCAAGGTGAAGCAGCAAGTGCTGATGTAGAAGGTACATAAATTATCCAGAAAATCTAGCTAAGATAATTCATGAACACAGCTACACTAAACAGCAGATTTTCAGTGTAGACAAAACTGCTGTTTAGTGTAGCTGTGTTCATGAATGAAGTCCACCTAGGACTTTCATAGCTAGAGAGGATAAGTCAATGCCTAACTTCAAAGCTTCGAAGGACAGGCTGACTGTCTTCTTAGGGGTAATGCAGAAGGGAACTTTAAGATGAAACCAATGTTTATTTACCATTCTGAAAATCCCAGGGCCCATAAAACTTATACTCAATCTATACTGCCTGTGCTCTAGAAATAGAACAACAAAGCCTGGATAACATGACAGTTTATTTGTTAACAAAATGACTTACATATTTTAAGCCCATGGTTGAGAACTACTCAGGAAAAAAAAATCCTTTCAAAATATTACTGCTCATTAACAATGCCCCTGGTCACCCAAGAGCTCTGATGGAGATGGACAATGAGATTAATAATGTTTTCATGCCCGCTAACACAATCCATACTGCAGCCTATGGCTCAAGGAGTCATTTTGACTTTCAAGTCATAGACCACGATTCCTCTGATGGATCTGAGCAAAGTCAATTGAAAACCTCTGGAAAGGATCCACCATTCTAGATGCCATTAAGAACATTCGTGATTCACGGGAAGAAGTCAAAATAACAACATGAGCAGAAGTTTGGAAGAACTTGATTCCAGACCTCACAGATAACTTTGAGGGGTTCATGACTGCCTTGGAGGAAGTAACTGCAGATATGGTGGAAATAGCTAGAGAACTAGAATCAGAAGTAGAGCCTGGAGATGGGACTGAATTGCTGCAACTCATGATCAGATTTTAACTGATGAGAAGTTTCTATTGATAAGCAAAGGAAGTAGTTTCTTTTTTTTTTTTTTTAAGATTTTGTTTATTTACTTGACAGAGATCACAAGTAGGCAGAGAGGCAGGCAGAGATAGAGGAGGGAGCAGGCTCCCCACGGAGCAGAGAGCTCGATGTGGGGCTCGATCCCAAGACCCTGAGATCATGACCTGAGCTGAAGGCAGAGGCTTTAACCCACTGAGCCACCCAGGAACCCCAGGAAATAGTTTCTTGAGAGAAAATGTAGTCCTGGTAAAGACACCATGAAGATTGTTGAAATGACATAAAGGATTTAGATTATATAAATTTAGTTGGTAATGTAGCAGTGGTGTTTGAGAGGATCTACTCCCAATTTGAAAAAGAAGTTCTACTGTAGGGAAAATGCTATCAAACAGCATCACATGTTACAGAGAAGTCATTTGTGAGAGGAAGACTTAATTAATGTAGCAAACTTCACTTGTGTCTTTTTTAAGAAATTGTCACAGCTGCCCCAAATTTGACAACCACAACCCTAATCAGCCAACAGTTATTAACATCGAGGCAAGACCTTCCACCAGCCAAAAAGATTGTAACTTGCTGAAGGCTCAGGAGATGGTTAGCAATTTTTTTGAGCAATAAAGTCTTTGTTAAGTTACAATGTATATATTTTTAAGACCTAATGCTATTGCATACTTAACAGATTATAATATACTGTAAACAAACTTTTATATGCACTGAGAAGCCAAAACATTCATTTAGCTAATTTTATCATTCACTTTATTGCAGCAGTCTGGAGCTAAATCCTCAGTATCCTGAGTTATGCTTGAATAACTCAGGATATCTTGAAGGATATCTCTGTATCCTTCTATCTCTAATTCTGTCTCTATCTCTGAATCTATCTCTATCTGTATATCCTATTTCTTTCACTTATTTCTGCCATGCCATTGGTCCCAGGTGTGAGTGGCATTGAATAAAAATAACTTAACACAGCCATACATTCTCACAGATTTCTGAGAAAGGCCAATGGACAGAAATACTCAGATTGCTCATTTCTTTTCCCTAGCATTTGACACTACCTTAAAAAAATTTAAACATCATCTCATGCCTTATTTTTACGTCATTGTACTCTGTTGATGTTCCTCTATGTTTTTCATCAATAATGTGTGGTGATTTCTTAGCTCCCATTTGTGTAATTGTTTTTCTTATCTCCTAGGTAGTGATAGTGACTATTTTTGAGGGCGAAAAGCAGGTTGCATGGTAATCACTTTTAAACATCCTACAACCATCAGATGTAGACTTTATTGTCTTTATTTTACAAATAAGTAAATTTAGGCAAAGGGAGCTTAAGGAAAGTACATATATCCCATAGCTGGTAGCTAGCAGAGTTCAGGTTTGAATTAAGATTAAGATTAGACTCAGAGTGACTCTGAGTTTGCTTTCTTACACAGAAAAATAGATCCCTTTGCTCATCTGGATGGTAAACCAATCAATTCCACGTTAACCATCTTTGAATCTCCTTCAGCTTTACCATGGGGACTTACGGAATGTAAATAATCAGTAAAGGTGAACGGACAGATTGATAAATAGGAGGGTGAAGGGATGAACAGATTGTTAGTTGTCTGGATGAAATCGTCAGTGATTATATTTTGCTGGTTAAGAAGGAAGAGGAAGAATGAAACCTTAGACTATAAAAATAATGGATAAAGGAGTATTTTATTGGAAATATAATATATAATAACTTAACATTATGCCATATCACTCTGTGTTGCACATGGCCCTTTGTTCTTCCTGCATTGTGATGTTTTTCTTGTGTAGCTCAGCTAAGGGTCAGGTGATACTCTTTTTCATATGAAGATTTAAATAAGTGTTTCATGAAATACTTATTTTCATATATCTTTGTGAAAGCCATGCTCACTTAAAAAATATCTAAATTATCATTGTTTTAATAGATGTTAAATAAATAGCAATGGAATTCTTTCTTCTGATCAAACTTGTGTATAATATGTGGATGACTAGTTTCTTGGGTGAAATAAAATTGATTAGAACTAGAACCAGAACTGTGGCTTGGCTTACATTAATAAGAATACCTTTTCCTTAAACTATCATTCCTCATGGTTATTTATGTTTCAGTATTTTGAAATAACTTTAAAAACAAATGTGAGATGCTTCCTGTATACTAAAATTACAGTGACAGTATGGAAAACATTTCTACTTACTGGTTTAAAAAAAAAAAAAAAGCTCTCTGAAAAGCAAAGATATTCACAATGCACTGAGTTTATTTTGCGTACCAAATATTACAGTATCCTACATGGAAAAAACAAACCTCATCAAACAAAGAAAAGACAAAATACATTAAGTGTGAAAGGTGAAATGCTCTGGAGAATGAGGCTCATTTTAGGAAAGCTAAAGACCACGTAGTTGAGCCACTTTTTCCTCATACTTTTCCACAATTCTTTGATATTTAAACCACAGGTTACACAGGGAGCCTGTCCATGGGAACCAAAAGACCGTGAAAAGGTGGCCAGTCAGTGACAAGTGGCAGATGAAATCAGAAATGTAGGCATTTTGTGATTATCACAAAACAGAATGGGAAATGAACAGTCAGATTAGGTCAGAGGCTGACCTAATGGCCTAATTAGGTGAAGACCAAAGGTCAAGACTGTTGAGGATATTTGTTGACAATCATTTTAACTGTACTTGGAAACACAGTAATTCTGTGCTATTTCCCTAAAGATTACTATATTTGTACTTAAATAAACTTCTGGTATTTAACAAAAATTTGTTTGGCAACAAAGAACTAGAAAACAGAGGCACTGATTTTTTCCCCCTCACCATTAACAGATTTAAAAAACAAAACAAACAAAAAACCCTGAGGGGCGCCTGGGTGGCTCAGTGGCTTAAAGCCTTTGCCTTCAGCTTGGGTCATGATCCCAGGATCCTTGGGATCAAGCCCCACGTCGGGCTCTCTGCTCAGTGGCGAGCCTGCTTCCTCCTCTCTCTCTGCCTGCCTCTCTGCCTACTTGTGATCTCTGTCAAATAAATTTCTAAAAGTCTTTTAAAAAAAAAACCTGAAAATAAATTCCATCATTTGACTTGATATTAGAAAGCATCATGGCAGAGACCAACATATCAATTCCAGTAAAAGTTCTTTCCAATAAATGTTCGTTACCTTCATAATGTTGTTTATGAAAGTCAGAGTGTTTGGTTCATATGGGATTCATTTTTAATGATGGTATGTATTAAATATGTGTAGCTTTTGTATATTAATTATACCCTAATCAAGCTACTAAAAAATAAAGTTAAATAGAATAAGTTTAAACCTGGGTTACTTTTTTCTAGTTGTTATTATGGAAAGGTGAATCAATAAAAATGACCAGTAAATGATGAAGCAACAGAGGCATCAAGGGTTTCAAACAGTCTAAAGATGTAAGAACCTCTAAACATGGAATATCATTGCTCACGTTGGCAGCATATAAGCTAAATATGGAATATCATGTGACTTGCCGTAGGCTATGTAGTTGTTCAATTTAATATTTGATAATAGGAACATCAGATACCTGAAATCCAATTTATTACTATCAATAATTTTTGGAAAGCTGGAATTGATAACTAAATGAGTTTAGAAGTCACCTAAAAAAATTAAAAAAAACAACAAAAAAGAGAACAAACAAAAAAACCCAGGCATAAAGCTTTTATTTTGTGTACTCCTTTTTTCCCCCTTTTTTAAAAAATTAGTTTCAGAGGTAGAATTTAGTGATTCATCAGTTGCATATAACACCCAGTGCTCATTGCATCAAGTGCCCTCCTTAATGCCCATCATGCAGTTATCCCTTCCCCCCTCACCTCCCCTCACTTTTATTTTTTTTTAAGATTTTTATTTGTTTATTTGACAGAGAGAGAGAGAGCGAGAGAGCGAGCGCACAAGCAGAGGGAGCAGCAGGCAAAGGGAGAGAGAGAAGCAGCTCCCCACTGAGCAGGGAGCTTGATGCAGGACTCGATCCCAGGACCCTGGGATCATGACCTGAACTGAAGACAACTGCTTAGCTGACCGAGCCACTCAGGCATCCCCTCCTCTCACTTTTAATTGTGGAGTTTAAATATGTAAACCCATTATGGAATAGTTATAATTTCTTTTAATCTTTGTAGTGGCAAGGATTTGCAACTAGATTTGGGATTGAACTTTGAACCTGATATTCTCAGAGTGTGTAATATCAAAAGTGAAGGTGACGATGATGATAGAAATAATAGAGATTTAGACGTATTGAATGCATTATTTATGATAGTCCTGAGAGAAAGATATTTTTAATTACCTTTTGTAGGGAAAGAATCTGTAGGTTATATCAGGTTGGTGATTTACAGTGTTTGCTTTTCTGATGTGTGTGGCTAGAATTAGATCCCAATTGTAGCTAGCTGAAAAGTCAGAGAAAATTCTTTTTCACAAATAAAGATGTCATGCCAAAGATTATTTGCTTGGTTTCCAGATTTAACCAAAATAATTGCAAGCATGTGATCACAGTGGATGTTTTTTTTGTTCTGAATATCTATTAACAGTTTGAGCTAATTAGGCCATTAATTTCCATGCTATCTGGAAACAATCATGAAATATTTTAATATGTTTCCTTTCTTGGAAAGTCTAACTAACTCTTTCATTATCCTCAAAGTAACCTTTGGTTAACTGATGGAGTTAAATGTCAGAATTGGAGCCAAATCTGTCTGATTCCAAAATCTGTTCTCTTCTGATAGTCATGTTATAATGTCTTGTTAAATATCTGAATTATGAAGCCTGATTGCAAAGGTCACTGTTGTTAAACTGTGGCATGAGAGTCTCTATATGGCTTTGTGCTCCCAGATGTGGAATTGTAGATGAAAGCAGGCAATTATTTTTTTTATTTTCTATTTAGGTTTACCATCCATAGCTTTATTTCCTCATGATTGTACATTTCATTATCGGGTATATTCATTTATTTTATTGTGTCTTTCATGTGTTTATGGAATTTTTGTTATGCAGTTAAGCAAAAATATAACAAAGCATAAATTGGCTTTAATTAATGAAGTATACAGTTTTTGCATCATTTCCTTATTGTTTCTCTTGGGATTATAATTTAATCTTATTTTATAGAAACTATAAACAAATATAAAGTTTCCAGCTATATACAATTGGTAGTATTTTGTGTCTTCATAATCATTGGTAATCATTTGAATTTTGTGTTGTAAAAGACATATGTTGATTAATTTTATTATAGGATAGGTGGTAAATTTACTTTTAAAATAAATCTTAGAAGTGCCTGTTGTAGACAGTGCAGGTAAATAAATTACATGCAGGTAAATAAATCACATAAATCCTGAGACATAGGGAATTGTCACCAAGTGTAATTGACAAATTAATGAAGACCAAGTATGGGAAGTGAGGACACACAGAGACCTTTATGCACTACAGAAATTGGCAGAATCTTTAACTTCTTTGCTTTCTTTATCTTTCCTCATAAACCTCATCAAGCTCACACACAAAAGATTGGACAGAGCTCTCAAGACTCCACTGTAGGGTAGACATGGGGAATGAAGGAATACACAGAAAACACTGCATTTTCAAGTGGACCTGAAAAATTTACCACATGGGGCCATATTCTGGACCGTAAAATAGACTACAACAAATTTAAAATAGTAGGGATCATAGCAAGTGCATTCTTGAACCATAATGGAATAAAACTAGAAATTGATAACAGAAAAATATCTGGAGAAACCACAACCATGTGAAATTAAATGATCTTTGAAGAGAAGGTCTAAAGAGAAGCTTTAAAATATTTGAAATGAAAGAATTTTAAAAATATATCATAATATATGGGATGTAACTAAAGCAGTTCTTAGAGAAGTAAGTTCTCTAAGGTTAGGGTTAAGAGAAAATTAACTTAGAGAAAAAAATTCTGTCATTGAAAGCTTAATTTAGAAAATATTAAAGATCTAAAACCAATAATCTATGCTTCTATGTAGGAAATTAGAAAAGGAAAATAAAACTAAAAAGAAATTAGAAGGAAGGAAATAGAGCAAAAGTCATTGAAAGTAAACACACTAAAATAATAGAGAAAATCAATGAAAATGAAACCAAAGATTGATGTTATAAAATCATGAATAAAATTGACAAATATCTAGTCAGGATGAACAAGAAAAAACAAATACACATATTACCAATGCCATTAAAGAAGGATATGTCATTATAAGACCTCCCAAACAACAAAAGGGTAGTAAGTGAATAGTACAAATAAGTCTATGCCTATAAGTTTGAAAACTTTATGAACACTTAAATGGACACATTTTGAACACATTTCTGAAAGGCTGCCAAAACTCACTTAAGATGAAATGTTATGAGAATAGTCTTATATCTATAAATTAGATTCTTAATTATAAACCTCTTCCCCCAAAAGAAACTTAAGATCCAAATGTTTTAAATAGTGAATTCTACCAAACAATTCAGATATGTATGATATCAATACTGCACAATTTCTTTCAAAAAAAAGAGAATGAAAACTTCCCAATTTATTTTCATGAGACCAACATGAAATCTGTAACCTCAAAATCAGGCAGACACATTACTAGAAAACCACAGAGAAACATCTCTCATGAATACAGCTGCAAAAAAAAAATATATATATATATATATATATATATATCCACCAAACATTAGCAAATCAAATCTAGCAATACATGAAAAAGGGATGATGCAGCCTGCCCAAGTGAGTTTTATAATGGGTATGTAAGCCTGGCTCAACTTTGGAAAATCAATGTAATTCATCATAATAAATCAAATTCATCTTAATAAAAAAATCCCAACAAGCTAGGAATAGAAGAAAACCCCATATACTATTCAGTTTATACTTATCAGGATGTCAGAAAACCTAAGCTAACATCTTATTTAGCAGTGAATGATTGAATTTTTTCCTTCTAAGATCAGACAAAAGGCAAAGGCATCTTGTCTCATCATCCCTATTCAAAATCATTTTTTAAGTAAAGTTTAAGCATTACAAAATAAACAAATAAAAGACATACATGCAGTTTGGGAAAGACTTAAAATCATCTCTCTTTAGATGACATGATTCTATATTAATCAATACAGAGATCTATAAAAATCCCACAACTAATAAGTGAATTTTTCAGGTTTGCAGGTAAAAAATAATTTGTTTCTGTATACTAGCAATGCACTGCAAAATACAAAATTTAAAAATCTATATATTTTTTAAATTCACCAGAGCATGACACAATTAATATACAGCTAATGGTATAAGAACATGAATGAAAAAAGTAAAAGAAGACCTAAATAAATGCAGAGATATACCATGTTCATGAATTGGAGCACTCAGTATAATCAAGATATCATTTCTGCCTGATTTGCTGTTAGCAGGCTTTTTATTCTTTTTTTAATTGTTGTTGGTGGATATTTAACAAGCCAGTTCTGTGGAAAGACAAAGAGACTAGAATAGCCAAAACATGTCAAAAATTATGTAAAACCAAGTCTAGCCTATTTTCTCAGTTACCTAGAATTGTTTTAACTCTTATGGGTTTTTTTAGGCATTCAGTTATAATGCCTGTTTCAGTTGTCCATTTTAGAGCTCATAATGCTACAAGAATCACAGTTGTATGGTATTGATAAAAAAACAGACACATAAATCAGTGAAGTTGAATAGAGATTCCAGAAATAAATCTGTGCAAGTGTAGTCACTTGGTTTTTTAAAAAATATTTTATTTATTTATCTGACAGAGATCACAAGTAGGCAGAGAGGCAGGCAGAGAGAGAAAGAGGAGGAAGCAGGCTCCCTGCTGACCAGAGAGCCTGATGTGGGGCTCCATCCCAAAACCCTGGGACCATGACCCGAGCCAAAGGCAGAGGCCCCAACCCACTGAGCCACCCAGGTGCCACTAGTCACTTGATTTTTGACAAAGGTACAATCCACTGGAAAAAATAAGGATATGTTAGCAAAACATGTTACATAAACTAAAAAATATTTTAACTATGCTAGATTCATCTTAAATTCAGAGAGTTTTAGTTTTAGAATCATTGACGTGGATCTAGGATATTAAGAAAGCTTTTGTTTTTATTAATTTGAAATAGGAGAATAAAGAACTTAGGAAAGTTGATCTTCTTAGGAAAAAAGAAAGATTAATATGTGTAATCTTAAATTGGATTACTTAAGGAGTTCCAGGATACATAGAATGCTGTATATACAGAAAAGTATTTAGACTGGTGTGTTTTATTGCACAGATATGTAGAGGGGACTCAAAAAGTCTGAGGTAGCGGTAGTTTATAGAAAGATGCACATTCCCTATAAACTTCATTGCTTCTTTCAGAGTAAGGTAGAGGGAGAGAGACAGAAACAAATGATGGGTGGTTGGGGAAGGAAGAGAGAGAGGAAAATAAATTCCTGACAGAGAAACTGATCACAAAATAAAATAGATCCCTGCCTTTATTGCCTCCCGGGACAAATGTCACAGTGTTTTTTAAAGCAACAGGATACTAAGAAATAGAAAAAAAAAAAAAATATATATATATATATAATACATACTATTTTCAGAAAGTCTTCAAAAGTGGCATAGACCTACAATGAGGAGGTATTTGAATGATGAACCAAATTGATCAAAAATGGTATCATGCAGATATGTTATATTCTGTAGGATTTCTTGGAATCTCCTATTAATGCAGTTGTGTTCAGGAACAGAGAGGGCCTGATTTATGAACTCCTGTGACATTGCACTTTTGTTACTATTTCCAATAATAATGATTTAAAAAAAGACCACACACACACACTTTGGAGTTTTCTCCTGTACTACCTATCCATTTTTACCTGTTGAATACAATAGATATTGTACCAGAGACTCTCCAACATTGCCAGTAGTTTACCACGTTAGGTTCTAGAAAAGACTTGTTCTCAGCCAGCAGTTTTCTGTGGAGCCTTGGGTTTCACAGAAAGGGGTATAGGAATGTCCCACATATAGTTTAGCAGGGAGGGATAGAAGAGGACCTATTCATTTGCTTCATCCAAAGAGAGCACTAGTCATCTATTTTATGTCTTTAAATTTTGTGTATGATACTATGTTATGTTACATTCTATTTTAAAAATAGGGGAATGGAGGGCTTTGTGGCTAACAAATGCAGAAAATTATAGACCTTGGTACCTATGAAGTTTATGTATATACAGTTAAAGAATGTCCATCAAGACTGAGTGCCTGAAACTCCCATTAGAGTTAATATAATTTTGTATATAATTCTGTATATAATCTCAACTTCCTTTTTTTAAGATTTATTTATTTATTTGACAGACATAGATCACAATTAGGCAGAGAGGCAAGCAGAGAGAGAGGAAGGGAAGCAGGCTCCCTGCTGAGCAGAGTGCCCTACAAGGGACTTGATCCCAGGACCCTGGGATCATGACCTGAGCTGAAGGCAGAGGCTTAACCCACCGAGCCACCCAGGCACCCCATTAAATTGTTTATTTTTTAGACATTTTAAAGTAAAGGTGGTCACCAGCAACAAAATTGGATCTACCATTTAACATAAATCATTTAACAGGCAGTGACTGGCTTATTGTAACATTAACTCATATGTGATAGATATTATGTATGAATAAATAATCCTCGCTAGACATGTTAATGGCTGTATTGTTGTCATGGGATTATTTAAATAATGTATAATAACAAATTATCTCAAACTTCAAGGTAAAATTACCTAATAGGCAGAGACAGTAATTGAAATTCCTACTCAGCATACACTTGTATAATAATTTAAAAATGCAATTAGAACAGAGTTTCCCTGAGGACATGGCAGAAGTACACTTTTAAGGATGTTTGGAAAACAGAAAGTTAAAATAGTTGTAAATACAGAAGGATAAAACTTTAAATAGTGTAAAACTAATGAAGGGATGACAAAGAACATAATCTTTTTAGAGATGTAATTTAAAAAATCTTGTTTTCGGGGCGCCTGGGTGGCTCAGTGGGTTAAAGCCGCTGCCTTCGGCTCGGGTCGTGATCCCAGGGTCGTGGGATCGAACCCCGCATCGGGCTCTCTGCTCTGCGGACAGCCTGCTTCCTCCTCTCTCTCTGCCTCTCTGCCTACTTGTGATCTCTATCAAATAAATAAATAAAAATCTTAAAAAAAAATATTGTTTTCTAATTATAATGCTGCCAAGCCTGGTTCTAAAATTATATAAGTGTGGAACATCTATAGAATTTAGGTAATATACAAATTAAATAAATAAAATATATTATATCAGAGGCATTTAATACAGAATCTCTGGATTTAAACTTCCCTCCCCCAAGTTTGGCTTAGTATATCCTATAGGGAAAGGTAGAATAAAAGTAAGTCACATTTTTTTTAAAATTTTTTCCAGATTTTTATTTTACTCTTAAGGAGCTTCCCTGATTCTTTTGGACTTGCAAGCCTGGCACAAGCCTATGATGTTCTGTGGACTTAGCTCACCAAAGATAGAGCAGCTTTTCAGAATGGTCATTATACAAAAAATTCATTTTCCCTGCTTCCTCTCTTGCTCATGTATAAAGTTCTGTGTCCTGAAGAACATTTATTCATGTGCTCACTCAATAAAAGATTGTATTTAGGGGCACCTGGGTGGCTCAGTGTGTTAAAGCCTCTGCCTTCGGCTCAGGTCAGATCCCAGGGTCCTGGGATCGAGCCCCACATCGGGCTCTCTGCTTATCGGGGAACCTGCTTCCTCCTCTCTCTCTCTCTGCCTGCCTCTCTGCCTACTTGTGATCTCTGTCTGTCAAATAAATAAATAAAATCTTAAAAATAAATAAATAAATAAATAAATAAATGATTGTATTTAGACAGGTACCATTTTCCAGGCATAGCTAAGAATTCTTCCACAGCATGCTTAGATATTTATGTATAGAATATATTACCTGTTAGTGTTTCTTTAATTTTTAATATTGTGTATTCTCTTATCTTGAACCAGGGTCCTTACAAAAGCTGATAGTAGTATAATATTCTTATTATCATTAGCTAGAAATTTTTGAACACTTATCTTGTGCCCGACACTGTGGTAAGCACTTTATAGTTATTATTGCTTTCATTTTGCTTGCTGCATTCTGAAGGCTTTTCTTAGGAGGATGACAGTTGTACTGGTGGACATTTGGGTTATTAATGGGAAGAACCTGAACAGAATTAAGTTGTCATTGGTCCTTCACGCAACTTTCTAAGCATTATAATTAGCTGGCATTGACTTTTGAGTAAAAGTCACTGGTCATGATCACAATGTCCATTGTTTTTGTATTCTAAATTAGGCTTTTATTTTCACCACTGCCAGAGATTTGTTGTTGAAAATAGCATAATTAGTCACTGAATAAGCCTTTAAGACACAATTTGAGTCTAATGGAGAAACAATGAGATTGTTTTGAGAAAAAGAGTGAATCACTTAACTTTAAAGTTTCTGGGAGCCAATATTAATGCCTTGGTAACCTCACCTCTGCCCAGAACTTGGTAGATGTTATAATCAGTAGAATAATGAAATATTTGATAATTGAACAATAATAGGACAGAGTTTATATGTCTGTAATTCAATTTGTTTTTTCTATAGTGGTGGTAAAATATATGCATTAAATTAAATAATTAGTGATGCAATATGCCAGTGAGCAAAATTAATGTAAAAGTGATTGTGTTAAAATGATTAGAAAAGAAAACAATTTTAGGTAGCTGTCCATTGATTTAGAAATTGAGAGAATATAATGAAAACATTAATTATTATAATAAGGTCAAATTTCCTGACAAGAAAAAATCAAATTAAAGAAATACTCACTTTTATTATTTCCTCCACATTCGTCCATTCTTGATATAACTCTTCAAATGTAGTATTATATAACTCTTTTAATGTAGTATTAAAATAAATTTAATGTGGTATTAAAATAAATATTTTTATTCATAAAATGAAATACCTCCTGCCTGTAAAACAAAATATTTTCTTATTTATTTATTTAATTTATTTTCAGTGTAATAGAATTCATTGTTTATGCACCACACCCAGTGTTCCATGCAATACGTGCCCTCCAAAAAACCCACTACCTGGCTCCCCCAACCTCTAACCCCCTGCCCCTTCAAAACCCTCAGAATGTTTTTCAGAGTCCATAGACTCTCATGGTTCAACTCCCCTTCCAATTTCCCTCAACTCCCTTCTCTCTATCTCCCTATGTCCTCCGTGTTATTTGTTATGCTCCACAAATAAGTGAAACCATATGATAATTGACTCTCTCTGCTTGACTTATTTCACTCAGCATAATCTCTTCCAGTCCAGTCCATGTTGATACAAAAGTTGGGTATTCATCCTTTCTGATGGAGGCATAATACTTCATAGTGTATATGGACCACATCTTCCTTATCCATTCATCCGTTGAAGGGCATCTTGGTTCTTTCCACAGTTTGGTGACTCTGGCCATTGCTGCTCTGAACATTGGGGTGCAGATGGCCCTTCTTTTCACAACATCTGTATCTTTGGGGTAAATACCTAGTAGTGCTGTTGCAGGGTCATAAGGTAACTCTGTTTTTAATTTCTTAAGGAATCTCCACACTTTTCCAAGGTGGTTGCACCAACTAGCATTCCCACCAACAGTATAAGAGGGTTCTCCTTTCTCCATATCCTCTCCAACACACGTTTCCTATCTTGCTAATTTTGGCCATTCTAACTGGTGTAAGGTGGTATCTCAATGTGGTTTTAATTTGAATCTCCCTGCTGGCTAGTGATGGTGAACATTTTTTCATGTGTCTGATAGCCATTTGTATGTCTTCATTGGAGAAGTGTCTGTTCATGTCTTCTGCCCATTTTTTGACATGATTATCTGTTTTGTGTGTGTTGAGTTTGAGAATTCTTTATAGATCCTGGATATTAGCCTTTTGTCTGTACTGTCATTTGCAAATATCTTCTCCCATTCCGTGGGTTGCCTCTTTGTTTTGTTGACTGTTTCCTTTGCTGTGCAGAAGCTTTTGATCTTGATGAAGTCCCAAAAGTTCATTTTTGCTTTTTTTTCCTTTGCCTTTGGAGACATATCTTGAAAGAAGTTGCTGTGGCTGATATCAAAAAGGTTACTGCCTATGTTCTCCTCTATGATTCTGATGGATTCCTTAACATCACTTTTATTATTTCCCCCACATTAGTCCATTTTTGACATAACTCTTCAAAATCCTTTTAATGTAGTATTAAATATTTTTATTCATAATATGAAATACCTCCTGCCTGTAAAACAAAATATTTTCTACCAGATATGTTGATTGGGGGATTAATGTTCTTTTGAAGACATCAGGTACAGCATTTTAAAGTCATAAGAATAGTTCATCTTAAACAAGGTAAATTTACACTATAGGCTGTTTTTAAACAGTAGTTTAAAAACTTCCCACTTAAAAAAAAAAAGTTGTGTTTGTCTCTGGGTTTGTAAATATCTGTATAATGGATTTCATAGAGTAGTTCAGATATTTCTCAATATTTCATTTTCTCTTCTTAGTAACAGAAAATGCATAACTTTAAGGGGTAGTTAGAAAATTATTATTCAGAAAACTATGAGTCCTAATTATACTTAAGAAATCGCATGTGGTGCCTTATTATAAACTGATTTGTGTCCCCCTCAAAATTTGTATGTGGAATCCCTAACACCCCCCATTCATGGTTTTTGGAGATTGACCCTTTGGGGGGTAATTACACCCTGAGGGAGGAGCCCTCATGATGGGACTCTTGCCCTCAAAAGAAGAGAGCTCAGAGAACTAGCACTCTGTCTCTGCAAATGCACACAAAGAGATGCAATGAGCATACAGCAGTGTGGTGTTTGTCTACCAGCAAAGAGGAAAAGCCTCAGAATGAAACCTGCCTTGCTGGCATCTTGATCTTGGACATGCAGCCACCACAGCTCTGAGAAATAAATGTGGTAGCCACTCTGCTGTATTTTGCTATAGCAGCCCAATCTAAGACATGCCTTTAAGGCTTATGTGTGGAGGACCTGTAGGAGATAAGCCAGTGGAAGCGTAGTGATTTTCATAATTCTTCACAGCTTTCATGGACCCACTGCTACCTTCCTGCTCATTTCCCACTGGTTTCCCACTGTTTTTCACTTTGTTCCTCAGCTGCTTTCTGCCTTCGTCACAGGCATTATCCTACATGTTCCCCCTGTAGCCATGATGCCCACTTAAGAATGCCTCGGTTTCACATAGAATTCCTTGGCCCTGTGCTCTAAAGTGTTTCTATTGTTTTGTTGCTGTTTTCCCAGATCGCTTGCTACTCTGATTTTAGTTGGATTTTGGAAGAATATCCTGAAGTTCTCATATCTGTTGGTCATATGTTCTTTGCTCATATTTCTTTCGCTACTTTGCGTCCTGCATTTGTCTTAAACATCATTCTTCAGGAACTCATAGTCTCTTTCATACCATTTCTCTCCCTATTGTCCTGAATACAGTCTTTTTCTCCCAATCTACTCTTAGGTTCTTGGACACAGCAACAGTTTATTGAACGTTGACAGAAACTGTTAAATCTCTGGGATACTTACTGTGTGTAAGATTCTATATGAGGCATTTTATCATCCATTCTCTTACTTAATACCACCAACAAAACTGTTTGAGAGTTATATTTATTATTACTCATGAGCAAATTGAGATTGAAACATTTAAGATGTATGCCTTGGGTTTACATACACAGCTATGGACTATCAGAACCAGAGTTGGAGCTCACTCATTTTAATGCCCAAACCATCACCCTCATTACGATTCACTGATTCTTTCCTGTCCTTTCTGCTTCTCTCCTCATTGCCAGCCATCTCCAAAGTGAGTAGGTCATGCTCTTAAAAAAAAAGAAAGTGTTGATTCCCATACTTAAACTCCTTGGGTAGGTGTTCACTAGACTTCACAGTCTAATCTCATCTTCACATTCTGATTTCATCTCCAGGCTGTTTGACATGAGTCTGCGTTCTACATTCTGTTCCAGATTCTGTTTCAGTCCCAGCAAGGACTGTTTCTCATACATGTTTGTCATCAGTTTAGCTGTTCTGTCTCCTTTAATATTTTTCCACTCTTAGACTTCCTGGAACAGTCACTGTTCTTCTTTAAGACATCAAAAATTATACACACAAAAAATATAAATAAATAACACTAATAACATTAAATGTTCTATGTACTTGCCCACAACAGAGCTCTCTATGCTTTGTATGTATTAACTCAACGTCATTGATATAATATAACCAGTGGTCCAGTCTTCCACCAAAAGCATTAATCATTCTTTCATTTGTGTTCTTCTTTATGCATTCTTCTGTCACAGCATTTTAAAATTAAAAGACTATTTTTTAGCAGTTTTAGGTTTACAGAGAAATAGAACAGAAACTACAGAGTTCTCTAACCTCCCCTGGGGACGTGGATGGTGGGGGGTGGTTACTACACCAACTTTCATTGGTGTAGTAAGTTTGTTGCAATTAAAGAACCAATATTGATACTTATGATACCATAGGTTACTTTAGGATTCGTGCTTTATGTTGTACAGTTCTTTAGATTTTTTCCAGTGGGTAATGTCATGTATCCACCCTTCCACCAACTAGTTTCAGTGTCCTAAATAAAAACACCATGCTTCAGCTATTCATCCCACCATCCTTACCCTCAAAACTCCAAAAGCCATTTTTGTTAATTTTTGTCTATTATAGTATTCTTATAGTTAATTATACTTTCTTTCCACCTCCAAATTCTTTTTATAACTAATAAAGTATGTCTGTTTCTACATAAAATGTTGCATAATTTCTCCTGGAGGGAACCATTTTGCTCATTCAGAACTCTGTATTACCTTATGTGTTCCTCCCTATGGTATTGATCATGTTAATATATATACCTCTACATCTTTCTATCTATGTACATACATTTGATAAGTAATACATGAATTGGTTCTCATTTTAAGATATTAGCATTACAGGTAAAACTAATTTTTTATGACAATCTCCCCTAATTCCAGTATTTTACCTAGAGAGAACCACTGTTCTCATTTCATTTATGTCTTTCCAGACTTTTTCCCTAAGCATTTCTATATATGTTACATACCCATGAATATATAATATTTATGTAGTCATATTTATTCAGCAACTTGCATTATTCACTCAAACTCTGGGCATTGGGATGATTTTTTGAGCTACTTACTGCTGCTATGCTATTACATATTGTGAATAATTTATATTACTTTATCCACTTCTCTTGATGAACATTTATATTCCCTACAATTTTTTATACAAGCAGTGCTATGTTGATCATCATTGTTACCCAGTTCTGTGCACATATGCATGTGTTACCCTTTTATATATCTGAGTCTCTTTATTGGGACATGACTTGTTTAAGAGCAAGGGTGTTTAAGGGTGTTTATCTTTAATTCTCCACATCACTGAGACTGACACTTTCTATATAGTTGATGCACATTGATGTTTAAATAAATGATGGACAAATGGATTTGTCAATGAAAATATTTGTCAATGAAAAATATCTTGTGGAACTCTTTCAGTTGGTTTGCCATCTGTTTCAAGGTGATTTAAGATTTTTGAAAGCACTTGACTATTGCTGGAAATTAAAAACATTAATTCTGGGTCAGAAATAAAATAATTCAAAGCTAGTTTTATCTGTTTTCAGTTGTAATGCCCTTTTAGGTTTGCACATCTTTAAGTTGGTTACACATTGCAGTATTAAGCCTTTTTACACTAGTAAAAAGTTCTTTCATTCAAATAATTCTCTGGGATGTATTCTGAGTTCACTTTTAGTATTACTAGATTCTACTTTGGTAAAGAAGAACCGACAAGTGTCCACAGTAAGCTAATCTACTAGATAATGACATGTGTTAGAGAATTAATTATTGGAAGGGATTTTTCATCTCTGTGTTTTCCAAATGAGTTCCTTTTAGTTTTGTTTTTCAAGATTTATGTGTTAAACATTAAGTTGACTAGACTCCATGACCATAAGAAATAAAAGTAAAATTGAAGTGGAACTACTGAAGTGTTTAATTCCAGCTAGTTTAACTAGATAGTCATGAAAAGTTCATTGCTCGTCATTGTGTCTCTTCTTGTAGCTCCACGGAGAAATTTTACTCAGTAAAATCACTAGCCTTTTGCATAAGACCAAATGAATGTGAGTCAACCTGCAAAGTATAAAGTCTGGGCTGGTTTTATATACTATCTGTCTCAGAACACAAAAGCAAGGGAAAAAAATACATTCCTTCAGTTTTTATCACTTATTCTGTAGTTTCTGTTCTTCTTCTGAAGAATGTATTATTTTTTCTCTCCTTTGCCAGTTTTGCTTTATCTTTTGATGCTGCAATTATGTCTCACTAATTCAATGAGATATTATGAAAAAATAACCAGCATGCTGCTTTCAGGATAACAGGTGCTTAAAAACATGTACTTGTACCTTCAGGTACAAGTACATGCTCTATATTTTTTATGTTTTATCCATAAAATGGAGCATTCATTAATTGAACAGACATTGAGTGACTTCAGTGTGCCACCAGTTGTTTTCAACATGGGGAACAGAGGCCCTAACCTCAAGGTAAATTCTGGTAGCTGAGTTTATATTGAAGAGATGGTATAGTGATGATGAAAGGAAAGATGATGATGACATTAATGAAGGGAAGAGGAGAAGAGAAAAAAATTACTTCATGTAAGTTGTGAGGGTTAAATATGCTCTGTCTAAAATAATGTGTATTCTGGGGCACCTAGATGGCTCACACAGTTAAGCATCTGACTCTTGAGTTCAGCTCAGGTCATGAACTCAGGACTCCATGCCCAGGGTGGGGTGGGGTTGGGGGTCTCCTTGAGATTTTCTGTCTCCCTCTGCCCTTCCCCCTCCCCTCTAAAATAAAGAAGGAAGCATGGGAGGGAAGGAGAAAGGAAACAGAAAGGAAAGGGAAGGAAGGAAGAAAGAAATCAAAAGATACGTATTCAAGCATTATCTGCTATGATGTAATAATGTAATAAACCCTTATTTTTTAAAAAAATAATTGCTATATTAAAAAAATGCATGACATGGTGGAAGGAAGAATGGACAGGGTGAGGTGTGTTTGATATTATCCTTGCTTGGTGTTGACTTGGAAGAATTTTGAGCAAATAACTTATTTGTACTATCCTTATGAGCATGCTGGCTGGTCTAGAACTTTTGTTGAAGGTAATATGAACAGATGTTATAGGAGAAAAGGATTTAATGGTTCAGTGAATTTGAAAACTTTTTCTATTTATAGTCACCTTTGGAGATCCATGATACCTGTGAGCACTTCCATGCTCTGAGAATGGTCCTTCGGAATCAAAATATATTTCACTCTGTTTAAGTCAACATTTCACTGTGTCATTTGACCTGAATGCCCAGTCATGGGATACCCATACATCTTGCTGCACTGGCATGATAGGAAATAGAGTTTGCAAATGCTGAACTAGAGGTCCCTTTGACTGTAATATTCCTGAGAATCTGCTTTTGCTCTTTTCATCATTAGTACTTCTTATCTTGGTCAAAATACTTAACAAGAGATGTATTCTTAAATGTCACCAACACACAAATGTGGTATCAGATCACCTCCTATGAATTTAAAAGTGTTCCCCAATTGGCATTGCTGTTTATATTCTAAATGGCGGTAGAAAAGGAAAACCATAATTTATGATTATTAGATTGGTTTGGAATGTTTGGGTCCAAGACTCTTAACCTCACAACTACTGAAATCATGTACTAGATAATTCTTTGCCATGAGGGATTTTTATATGCGTTGTAGGATATTTAGAATAAAGAAGAATGCTTCTAAGCATTCTTGATGGATCTTAACCTGTCAGTCATTACAATCAAAAGTGTCTCCAGACATGGCCACCTGTCCTGTGGAAAGCAAAATCACCCCTCCCCCATTAAGAACCCACTGTGTTGGAGTCATCAATATTATGAAGCAATATGCAGTGAAAGATAAATATATTACTCTGGAATTGGGCCTGGTATGGTAACTAAATTCCCAGATGACCTTCTGCCATTAGAAATTTTTGCTTCATGGTGGCATTTACGACAATTTTGCCACTTGTGTATTCTTGCTTGTAGTTGTGCTTCTGTTTGTGGGTTGAGCTGTAACATTGGCATTGCTGCCAATCAGATTTAACAGGAATTGAAAAGCAGCTGCAATATTTCAAAGCATTGAGCGGACTGGGTAGAGGTATGTGGACAAATCCTATTAACAAATAACGGGATTTCTGCATACACAGTGCCTCCCACACTGCACCTTGGAAATCTACACCAGGCTATTTCCATCGCTCTTGTGCATAAATCACAGAAATTATAATAAATTGAGAAACATATTCTCACACACACACGAAGGTTCAACCTACATTCTGATGATGACTAAAGGCATTTTGGATCATTTGTCAACAAGGATATCTGATGAAACAAGCCTTTAATCCAGCTTAGTTCTAAAGCAGCCAGGAGGTATTAAACATACCTGCTCTCAATGTCTGGTCTTAGCCTTAAAAATAATAATAATAAACTTAATATTGGTAGTCTTTATGGGAAAGAAAAAAATTAATAATAAAGTCTTCAGAGTGGACCAGATGCCACTCAGAGGTTTAAACAGATTACCTTTAAGTTGCCTTCCAAATCTGAGTGACTATGAATTCCCCATCTGAATTCTTGGGAGACCAAATTATTTCAAATAATTAGTATCCTATTCTCTTCCATTATCAAGATGCCCTATGCTTCAAGTTATGTTTAAAGTGATGCATGTGTTATGTGAATCCAGTTCTTTTGTGTTATTGCTATAGATGTAGTCTGGTAGAGGGCCTGGCATCATAACTGCCTCTGCTAGATAATACGTAGGCTAAGTAGTAGCAACTTAGGATGGGACTAGCAGGTTGAATTTTCTGAGGATCTTCTGAATATCCAAGAATAGCACTCCATGTTTTGATCTTTACAATCTAGTATAATGAGACAACAAAAATTATTGTTATTCAAGGCAATGACAATGTAGCATGAGTGTATAGGGGTGCCCTTTCATACATGGGGTCCTGCATAACTGGAAAAAGTGCAAGT
The DNA here is from genome assembly GCA_003697995.1 of Taxidea taxus jeffersonii. Lineage (NCBI taxonomy): Eukaryota > Metazoa > Chordata > Mammalia > Carnivora > Mustelidae > Taxidea > Taxidea taxus. Next base: position 41,517 of record ML110596.1, read on the forward strand.
GGGCTCTGGATTCAGACTGCCTGGACTGAAATTCAGGCTCTCCCTAATACTAGCTTCAGCAAATACCTTACCTTCTTAGTTTTATTCTCTTTAAAATGATAGTCTTAGTGTCTAAATGAGACAATTTAGGGGTGGAAAATAGAAGGAATATATATGTGTGTGTGTGTGTGTGTGTGTGTGTGTGTGTGTGTGTGTAATACAAGAAATATATATATTATAGAAGGAATATATAGAAGAAAATAGAAGGAATGCATATATGTATATATACATATGTGTGTATATATATATGTGTGTATATATATATATATACACACACACACACACAAAGTGCTTGATACATACTAAGCACTCAATACATTTTGTTACTACCAACAGATGTTACTAGCAATAGAATACATGTTATAATCATGGATCAGCTACATTATTTGTATATTTGAAGTTGTCAGGAGTGTTAACTTGCAAAAGAAAAATCAGTTCTCACTGACTAATGACTGTAAACCACAAGAAGTGATTTAAATTTATTTATGACATCCCTGTATTTTTATACAATAGCTTCATCTTTCAAGTGGCCATTACTTGAAAGGTGCCCCCATATTCAATCTGTCCTCAAGAGAAAAACTTAAAATGTGGTTTAGTCTGTTCTGAGTCTCGTATCTGTGAGAATAATTGGGATTCTGCTGCTTTCACAAAAGTGAGTTTGGGTATTATGGAATAGTTTAGCCATTGCCACGGAGCTGGTGGCAGAAGGTGACTTCACATCCTGCAAATTGGCAGTCAGCGCTGCCCCTGAAGACTTGCCCACTAATGTAAAAGAATGAGCTGCCTGCTGATTTGTGCCCCTTCCCACATCCCCCTGAAAACCTACAGACTTTATTTTTTCCTGCCTGTAAAACTGCTTAGCCGCCCAAGGGATAACACTTCCAGGAATTTTGACTGTGAATGGAGAGTTCTGTGTGGTCCTTAATTGGGAGAGGAACCTGTCAAAAATAATATATTCACAAGTACTCTGAACCATTATGGGCCTGGCAACACTATATAAATTGTCACACGGCTGATGGCAGGTGGGTTGATTTTTCAGCAACAGTAAAAGCTGACAGTAATGTCTTTCAGAAATCAACTCCCTTGAAGATTTCTAGTTAAGGTATTAGAAAAGGTGTGGAGGGTGTAAGGGGAGACAGAATGGGAATTAGATGGCTAGGTAGCTGCTGTGAAATATTTGAACTGTGACAGCTGGTTTCCATTTAATTTGAGGTAGCAACTAATTTCCTTTGAAATCAGAAGTTTTAGTAAGTTTGACTATTTCTTTGCTAGATTTGGGCTATGGATAATTTTGGGAAAACTAATGAGAGAAGTGGCAGGATAATCTGAAAGAGCATAGAAAGAAAAATACAGAGAATGAGTCCTTTATGTTTTTATAAAGAGACTGCTACTATTTATGCGCAGCATAGTGGCTGTTTTGTGTGTCATTTCTGTTTTTGTTCACATGGAAATCAATGTCTCATCTCCCTTTGCTTCCTGTCCTCATGGGTAAGTTTTGGCCACGATGACTGCTTACTACTTTACACAAAATTATAGGTGCTTACAGGTGAAATGTGGACAAAAATTTGAATGAGTAAATATTTGCTGCCATTTTCAGTTGTCCCTTCTTCACCCTCATTTCAAGGGTTCCTAAACGTGTTTTGTGCCATGAGCTTTGGCAATCTAGAGAAACCTATAGATTATTTCTCAAAACGGTATTTCTAAATGCATGAGATAAAATGCATGAGATTATCAGAGAAACCAATTATGTTGAAATACAGTCCTCTCCTTGAATCCCTTGGAAAAGAACCCCTGCCCTAGTTCTTGCTCCTTTTTATGCAGATCATGCTAATCAGTGGAGAGAAAATCAGAATAGGGAATTTGAATTGTGTCAAGAGTAACTCCTATAAGAGACAAGAATAAAGAGAAATGCAGCAAAAGAAATGAAAAAGGAAAGACCTCTTGGGATGGTGTGTATTTTGATGCATATAGAGAGGGAGAAATATGAAGAGAGGATTCAGGGGAAGCAGAAGGGGGTAAAAAAAAAATACAGGATGAAAAGAATGGCAGAAGTAAGTTTTAAATTGTGTGCCCTTTGATGTTCTTTGAGAGATACAATTATAAGATTGGAATTACTTTCTTCTTGTTACTGGAGTATGTTTGCTTGAAGAACGGGTCACATGAGGCTCAGAACTATATTCAGGTTATATGTGGAAATTACTCTTGTTTTCAGAGTGTAAATCCTCTCTACAGCTTCTCAAATTTTAGGAACAGTATTCGTCTTCCATGACCAATCTTAAATTCTAACTTCTCCATGGTACTTTCCTAAAACAGTTCCCTTTTCTCACATTCTGGCGACTGTCACTACAGTAATCGATTGCTTTGCTTTGCATTGTAGTTACTTCTGTTCATTTCCTTCACTCCATTGTCCTCACTGCCTGGATACTGCCTTAAATATTATTATGAATGCATGAATGAATGCGTGCATGCATGAATGCATACATGTAATGAATGCATGTTGGATACTTGTCAAAGTCTCTGCCTACATTTTTGATAGGGGTGCTTATAAAAAACAGAACACATTCTCATCATAGGAACCAGAATCATGAACTGAGGGCCTGTTAGGGGCAAAATAGCACACTAATACCTTCATAAGTATTACTTCTTACCATCACAGCTCTGACAGAGAAGCTTTATTAATCCTATACCAATGACGAGGAAACTTAGAGTCAGAGGTATAGCTATTTCATATTAATCAGTGGAGATTCGGACTTGAACATACTTCCTTCTGATTTCAAAACCTGTATATTTTCGATAATAACAAGCTGCTCCCTTTATGATAAAATGGATAGTTGCCTCTCAGTATTATTTCATTAGTATTCTTATTGAGAATTACCCATCATAATAACAGGAAACATTTATATTTTAATAAATGGAAATATAGTCTCAGAATCAGCATATCACATAACTTTTCATACTCTTAAAAAAAAAAACAAAAACCTGTTAATATCCTCCTTGATTTGCCATGTTTCAGCAAACTTTCAAAGAAGTAATTTGTTACTTTGGACAATATTGATAAGCTGTCGAATTGGATTCCACTTATCATGATTTTAAATTTAAGTTCTGTACCATCATTATTAAAAATGATTAAATTATCTGACAGAATTATAACATTTAAAGTATCTCTTATTAGTTACTGTTCCTGATGTTTATAGCTGCCATAGGACTTTGAAAATGAAAACTAGAACCAAATATTTCCAACATCAAAATTATGATGATTGTGATGATTATACATTCCCAACGGGCCTATAAGGTAGATATTAGGATTTTTATATATAGACAGAAATAAAATGAAGGTCATAGATGTTATAATCCCGTCAAGGGAACATAGCTAGAAAAAGCTAGAATGAAGATTTGAACCTATTCTTAAATAAGAATTTCAATTTTTCTCAAGCAACTTTGTCATTTAGACAAATCAAAACTAATTAATATCTGTCTTCAAGAATTAGTGTGATAAAATGCTACCTGTCATTGAAACATGTGAGATTGTAATTATTTGAATGGGTGGCCAGGGGTGAATGAGGGGTAAAGAAAAAACATATATAACATGAGTATCATCGTCATAAAATTACTTTAGTAAAGAATGTTAATTTCACAGCAAATCTGTTTAAGTAGCTTTAATTCATTTATGTAAATTTTACTAAAACTAAATAATAAATTCATGATGTAAACTAATTTTCCATTTACATATTAACATGTTAAGTGGGTAATGTGCAAATAGAAAAAATATTTTTGTGGCCTCATTAGTATGGTTTTCTGAAATAGTCTTTTCCTTGATACTCCAATTGAATTATAAGATGAACATTTAATATATTTGTTCATAATAGTGTGGTAAATATTAATAATAATTTGAAGAATAATTTGTATTCATTTTTAAATGTATTCATGAATAGTCTTATTTAATATGTACATAATTCAGCTGAAATAACAAAAGTTATAAATTCTTTTCATTATTTCAGCTTAATCAAGCACAAGATTGTTAAATACCTACTATGTGCTAAGCATTACTTTAAGAAATAAAACTTTTGGGGCGCCTGGGTGGCTCAGTGGGTTAAAGCCTCTGCCTTCGGCTCAGGTCATGATCCCATAGTCCTGGGATCGAGCCCCGCATCGGGCTCTTTCCTCTGCATGGGGCCTGCTTCCTCCTCTCTCTCTGCCTGCCTCTCTGAGTACTTGTGATCTCTGTCTGTCAAATAAATAAATAAAATCTTAAAAAAAAAAAAAAGAAATAAAACTTTTAAAAAATATGTGCTTAAGCATTGTCAGAGTTAAAAATCTTTATTACCCCTAATGGGCATCATTAGGTTTTTAAAAACAGGATTAAATTTTTACACAGGTTTTGATTCATCAATACGGTTGATTTTTAACTAATAATGATATGAAAGGATAAGAAGCAAATAGATTATTAAAATTCACAGCTAATTACAGATTTTTAAAAAATAATTAAAGATTCAATTCCTTTCCTCAAACTTTTATTTTTCCTTAGACATAATTGGACTTCTACTCTGAACTCTGGTCCTGAAAACTTGGTTGTCTTGACAGGAAGAAAAAAGCCCAGAGGTCTCTGCATCTGAAACTAACATAATGTTATGTATCAACTGTGCTCAAAAAATAAAATTAAAGTAAAATAAATAAAAAATATAAAAACAAAACTTCAAAAAGCTCTGAGATCTTCCTGTGTTAAAGGCAAACTAAAGTTGATGGTTAAATAGCCCACAGTCAATATGAAATGATCTAAACTTTCATTTACAGATAAGATTGAGAAATGTAATAAACTAGAGAGGAAATAATTAAGTATATCCTGGTGAAATTAAATTAATATTTTAGTTTCTGAGAAGACTATATTTATGACTCAAATCAATATTTGAAGAAATAAGGTAATAGAAATTTCTATTAGTCAAACAAAGTAAATGGGCATGGAAAACAGTAAATTTGTTGTATATCTAAACTTAGGGAGGAGGAAGTCCAAAAATTTTAAGTCAGAACCTGAAACTGTATCCTTATTTGCAAGAAAAGACCAGTATAACACCTTCAATAAAAATTTACAAGCACAGGGCCCTTGGGTGGCTCAGTTAGTTAAGCGGCTACCTTTGACTGAGGTCATGATCTCTAGGTCCTGGGATCAAGCTCCACGTTGGGCTCCCAGCTCAGTGTGGAGTCTGCTTTTGCCTCTACCTCTGCCTCTTCCCCTGCTTGTGCTCTCTCTCTCTCAAATGAATAAATATATTTTTTTTAATTTACAGGGACATTACAAAAGGGGCTCTCTAAAGGAGAAGATCATACATAAGAATTATAAAAGGAAGAAAGGAACTTTCTTCTCTAGTAGTGATGAGGTTGGTGCTCAAAAGGCTAGGGACAATAAGAACAAAGAATCACATCTAGACATTGCTCTGAAGACATAGAATATTGGTTTCACTGAAACCCACGTATTAACCTTGAAGTCTCTCAATCTTTTGCAGTGTTAACTCCTAATTATTATAACAAAATATTTCATTTTTATTTTTTCCAATTTATTGATACATAATTTATAAAATTATAACCTGTTTAAAATGTACAATGTGATGTTTTGATGTAGTTACACATTGTGAAAGGAGTCCCCTCATCCAGTTTATTAACACATCTATCATCTCCCATGATTACCTTTTTTTTTTTTTTTTTTTTAGGAGGAGGGGGTGATGAGAACATTTAAGTTCTCTCAGCAAATTTCACTTATATAATAGGCTGTTGTCACCATAGTCACGGTGTTATATATTAAATCCTCAAACTTTGTCTTATTACTGAAAGTTTGTACCCTTTTACCAACCTCTCCCTGTTTCCCCTACTGCCCAGCCTCTGGCAATGGCTTTTCTGTACTGTTTCTGAGTTTGACTGATATGTGTTATTTCTTCTTCTGACTTGTCTCACTGAGCGTAATGCCTTCCAGGCTGATCCATGATGTTGCCAATGACAGAATTACTTTCTTTTTTAAGGCTCAATAGTATTATATTTTATGTATAAATTTGTTATCAATTCACCTGTGGGACACTTAGGTTGTTGCCGTACCTTGACTGTTGTGAATAAAGCTGCATTGAACATGGAAATACAGATATCTCTTTGAGATAATGTTTTCATTTCCTTCAGATATATACCTGTAAGTAGATTTGCTGGATCATATGGTAGCTCTATTTTTAATTTTTTGAGAAATCTTCATACTGTTTTCCATTGTGAGTATACCATGTAAATTCCCACCAGTGGTACAAAAAGGTTCCCTTTTTTTCCCTACATCCTTCCACATCCTTTCCTAAATTTGTCTCTTTCTTTTTGATAATAGTTATCCTAACAGGTGTGAGGTGATATCTCATTGTGGTTTTGATTTTTCATTTCCCTGATGATTAGTGATATTGAGCACATCTTAATGTACCTGTTAGCCATTGGTATGTCTTCTGTGGAAAAATGTCTATTTAGGATTTTTGCCCACTGGGGCAAAAATTTTTTAAATTTGGGATATTTGGGGACACCTGTGTGGTTCACTTGGTTAAGTGTCTGGCTTCAGCTCAGGTCATGATTTTGGGGTCCTGGGATCAAGCCCCACGTCAGGCTCCCTGCTTAGCAGGGAGTCTGTTGTCTCTCTCTCCCTCTGTTCCTCCCCCAGCTCATGTTCTCTCTCTCTCTCTCAAATAAATAAATAAATAAATAAATAAAAATCTTGAAAAAAATTATAGATTTTTTTTCTATTAAGTTGTATGAGTTTCTTGTATAGTTTGGGTATTAACCCTTCATTTAATATGTGGTTTGCAAATATTTTCTCCCATTTGATAGGTTGCTTTTTCATTTTGTTGATAGTTTGCTGTCCAGAAGTCTTTAAGTTTGCTGTGATTCCACCTGCTTATTTTTGGGGTTTTTGGGTTTGCTTTTGGTACCAAATACAAAAGAAATAATTGCCAAGACCAGTGTCAAGGAGCTTATCCCCTGTATTTTCTTCTAGGACTTGTTTGGTTCCAGGTCTTATATTCAAGTCTTTAATCCATTTTGAGTTGATTTTTGTATATGGTGTTTATAGAAATCCAGTTTCATCCCTTTGCATGTGGCTGTCCAATTTCCAGCACCATTTTTAAAATTTATTTTATTAATTAGTACAGTCTTTATTTAACTCCAGTATATGAACATGCAGTGTTGTATTGGTTGCAGGTATACAATATAGTGGTTCAACAATTCCATACATCACCTGGTGCTCATCAGGACAAGTTCAGTCCTTTAATCTCCATCACCTGTTTCAGGCATCCACCCAACTATCTCCCCTCTGGTAACCATCAGTTTGTTCTCTATACTTAAGAGTCTGCTTCTTGGTTTCTCTCTCTCATTTTTTTTCCTTTGCTTTTTGTTGTGTTTCTTAAATTTAACCACATGAGAGAAATCATATGATATTTGTCATTATCTCATTTTGCTTAGCACAATACTCTCCAGTTTTATCCACATCAGTTTTTATGCCAATACCATACTGGTTTGACGACTATCCCATTGTAATATAACTTGAATCAGAAAATGTGTTGCCTCCAGCTTTTTTCCTTTTTATTTCAAGATTGCTTTAGCTTTTTGCTGTGTTTTGTGTTTCTATACAAATTTTAGCATTTTTTTCCTCAGAAATGAATTTGGCAGTATTCTTTCCTCTTCAATTTAGAAGAGTCTGAGAAGCATTGGCGTTAATTTTTTAAGTGTTTCATAGAAATCATCATAAGTGCCATCTGGTCTTGGACTTTTCTTCATTGGGAGAATTTGGGTTACTGATTCAATGTGATTGATTATTGGCCTCTTCATGTTCTGTATTTCTTCCTGATTCAGTCTTGGTGGGTCATATATGTCTTGGACTTTATCCATTTCTTTAAGATTATCTGGTTTGTTCATATATAATTGTTAATAATAGTCTCATAATTTATATTTCTGTAGACTTATGTGTAATGTTTCTTTCTCATTTCTGGTGATGTTTATCTTTGGCCTCTCTCCTCTTTTCTTCCTAAGTTCAACTAAAGCTTTGTGTATTTTATCTCTAAAAAAAGACCGGCTCTTAATTACACTAATCTTTTTTTTTTTTCAAATTTTTATTTAAATTCTAGTTGATTACCATATTGTGCAATATTGGCTTCAGGAATAGAATTCACTGGTTTATCACTTACAGACAACATCCAGTGCTCATCATAACAACTGCCCTCCTTAATACCCATCACCTATCTAGCCCATCCCCCACCCACCTCTCTCCATCATTAACCCTCAGTTTGTCCTCTATCGTTAAGAGTCTCCTATAGTTTGTTTCCCACCTTTTTTTCCCTCCCATATGTTGATCTGTTTTCTTAAATTCCCCGTATGAGTGAAATCATATGGTATTGATCTTTCTCTGACTGACTCCTTTTGCTTAGCATAATATACTCTAACTCTATCCACATCATTGCAAGTGGCAAGATTCAAGATTTCATCCTTCTCAAAATATTACATGGTGTGTGTGTGTGTGTGTGTGTGTGTGTGTGTGTGTGTATACATATATATCTTACCCTTCTTTATCCATTCATCGGTTGATAGACATTTGGGGTCTTTCCATAGTTTGGTATTGTTGATAATGCTGCTATAAACATCAAGGTTCTTGTACCGTTTCAAATCAATATTTTTGTATCCTTTGGGTAAAAATCCAGTAGGGCAATTGCTGGATTGTAGGGTGGTTCTATTTTTGACATTTTGAGTAGCCTCCACATTGTTTTCCAGAGTGACTGCACCAGTTTGCATTCCCCCCAACATTGCAAGAGGGTTCCCCTTTTTCCACATCCTCTCCAACACCTGTTATTTACCTGAATTGTTAATTTTAGCTATTCTGAACAGTGTGAGTTGATATCTCATTGTGGTTTTGATTTGTATTTCACTGATGATGGGTGGTATTGATCATCTTTTCATGTGTCTGTTAGCTATCTAGATGTCTTCTTTAGAAAAATGTTGATTCATGTTTTCTGCCCATTTCACAAATGGATTATTTGGTTTAACAATGGTAAGTTCTTTATAGATTTTGGGATACTAGCCCTTTATCAGATACCTCATTTGCAAATATCTTCTCCCATTCCATAAGCTGCCTTTTAGTTTTGTTGATTGTTTCCTTTGCTATGCAGAAGTTTTTAACTTGATGAAGTGCTAGTAGTTCATTTTTTGCTGAGAAGAGAGCCTGATGCAGGGCTGGATCCCAGGACCCTGGGATCATGACCTGAGACAAAGGCAGAAGCTTAACAACTGAGCCACCCAGGTATCCCAGATCATATGGTTCTTATGCTTTCTTTGATTAATGTGGTTTATCACATTGGTTGACTTGTGAATATTGAAGCAACTTTGCAGCCCAGGTACAAATCCCAGTTAATCTTGGTGAATAATTCTTTTAATGTGCTGTTGGATTCAGTTTGCTAGTGTCTTGTCAAGAGTTTTTGCATCTGTGTTCATCAGGGATATTGGCTTGTAATTCTCCTTTTTAGTAGGGTTTTAGAATCAAGGTAGTGCTAGCTTTGTAGATGGAGTTGGGAAGTTTTCCTTCCATTTTTATTTTTTAAAACAATTTGAGAAGAATAGGTATTAACCCTTCTTTAAATGTCTGGTAGAAGTCCCCTGGGAAGCCATCTGGCACTGGAGTTTGTTTGGAGATTTTTGTTTACTGATTGAATTTCTTTGCTGGTTATGGGTCTATTCAGATTTTCTATTTCTTACTGTTTCGGCTTTCGTCATTTGTATGTTTCTAAGAATCTGTCCGTACACTAATCTTTTCTATTGTCTTTTTAATCCCTACTTCATTTATTGCCATGCTATCTTTGTTATTTCTTTCCTTTTGCTAACTTTGAGCTTAGTTTGTTCTTCTTTTTCTAGTTCGTTGATGCTTAAGTTAGATAGTTTGGTATCTTTTATTTTTCTTAATGTAGGCTTTTTATTACTATGAACTTCCCTCCTAGAACTGCTTTCATTGATTCACAAAGGCATTAGTCTGTTTTTTCATGTTTTCATTTGTTTCAATATAGGTTTTTTGTTTAAAGATTTTATTTATTTATTTGACAGAGACCACAACTAGGCAGAGAGGCAGGCAGAGAGAGAGCAGGGGAAGCAGGCTTCCTGCTGAGCAGAGGGCCTGATGCGGGGCTTGATCCCAGGACCCTGGGATCATGACCTGAGCCGAAAGCAGAGGCTTTAACCCACTGAGCCACCCAGGCACCCCTTCAATATAATTTTTGGTGTCTCTTGACTTCTTTGACACATCAGTTGTTCAGTAACATGTTATTTAATCTCCACATATCTGTTAACTTTTAGTATTGTTGTCATTGGTTTCTAGTTTCGTATCATTGTGGTTGGAAAGGATGCTTAAATATGTTTTCAATATTCTTAAATTAATTAAGAATTCTTTTGTGGTCTAACATAAGATCTATCCCAGAGTGTCCCATGTGCAGTATGGAAGAGTGTGCATTCTGCTTCTCTTGATGAAATGTTCAGTATATATCTGTTAGGTCCATCTGATTTAATATATAGTTTAATCCAGTGTTTCTTTACTGATTCTCTGTCTAGATTATCTATAAAATGTTGCAGGTAGGGTATTGAATTCCTATTATTGTATTGGTATCAACTTCTCTCTTTAGGTCTTTTTAATATTTGTTTTATATATTTCAGTGCTCTTACGCCAGATGCATAAATATTTGTAAATGTTATTCCTCATGTTGGATCAACCTCCTCATTATTATGGCCTTCTCTGTCTGTATTACAGTCTTTGCTTTAAAGTCTCTTTTGTGTGATATAAATATAACTACTCGCACTTCCTTTGATTTCCATTTGGTTTATCGTTTTTCATCTTCTCACTTTCAGTGTGTGTGTACCCTCTTGTAGGCAATATATAGTTGTGTCCTGTTTTTTGGTTTTTGTTTTACTTACCCATTGCCTGTCTTTTGGTTAGAGAATTTAATCCATTTTATTTGAAGTATTTATTGGTAGGTATGGGCTTAACTATTTATTGTTCTTTTATGGTTGTTTTCTAATTCCCCTGTTCTTTTTATCCTTCCTTGCTTTCATCCTTTGTGACTTGATTATTTTATATAGTGTTATGTATTGATTCTCTTTAACTTTTGTTTGTACATACTATAGATTTTTTGTTTATGGTCATTGTGAATCTTTTTTTTTTTAAAGATTTTATTTATTTATTTGACAGAGAGATCACAAGCAGGCAGAGAGGCCTGCAGAGAGAGAGGAGGAAGCAGACTCCCTGCTGAGTAGAGAGCCCAATGTGGGGCTCAATCCCAGAACCCTGGGATCATGACCTGAGCGGAAGGCAGAGGCTCCAACCCACTGAGCCACCCAGGCGCCCCGGTCACTGTGAATCTTAAATAATACACATTTATAACATTATATTTTGAGCTCATAATAACTGAAACTTCGATGCATACCAAAACTCTGTCAACCCCATATTTTATGTTTTTAATGTCACCATTTGCATCACTTTACATTATGTGTCCATTAACACATTATTATAGTTATTTTTATTACTTTCTCTTTTGACTTTTATACTAGGGTTATAAGTGATTTACCTACTACCATCACAATATTAACATATTCTGGATTTAGCTATATAGTTGCCTTTACCAGTGAGGTTTATACTTCTGTATGTTTTCACGTTTCCAATTACCTTCCTTTTGTTTCAATATGAAGAACTCCCATCTACACTTATTGTAGGTTTAGTCTAGTGATGATGAATTCCTTTAGTATTTTTTATTTGTTTGTTTTCTGTCTGGAAAACTCTTTAGCTATCCTTTACTTCTGAAGGACATTTTTACTAGATAGAGTTTTCTTGTTTGGAAGTTTTATTTTGTTTTGTTTTTCTTTTAGCACTTTGACTATGTCATTTTATTCTTTCTGACCTTCAGTTTCTGCTGCAAAATATGCTTGTGGTCTTATGACCATATCCTTCAGACAGTGGCTTTTAAAGTATGCAGATAAGCCTCTTTTTTTTCTTTTAAATATTTATTTATTTATTTATTTTAGAGAGGGAGAGAGAGAGAGAGCAAACCAATGAGTGCTGGGAGGGCAGAGAGAGAGAATCTCAAGAAGACTCCAATGTGGAGCCCAATGCAGGGGGCTTGATCTCAAAATCCCAAGATCATGACCTGAGCCCAAAGCAAGAGTCAGATGCTTGACTGAGCCACCCAGAAGCCCCAAGTATGCAGATAAGCATCTTTAAGGAAAAGACTAGGAAATGGGTGATTTGTCTGCTCCCTCTGTGCTGAGCCTCCTGGGGATAACCAGTTAAGAATTCCTGGGACGCCTGGGTGGCTCAGTTGGTTAAGCAGCTGCCTTCGGCTCAGGTCATGATCCCGGCATCCTGGGATCGAGTCCCACATCGGGCTCCTTGCTCAGCAGGGAGCCTGCTTCTCCCTCTGCCTCTGCCTGCCACTCTGTCTGCCTGAGCTTTTGCGCTCTCTCTCTCTCGCTCTCTCTCTCTCTCTAATAAATAAATAAATAAAATCTTAAAAAAAAAGAATTCCTTCTTTATTTGCTATAGTCCTATGGGATTCATAAGTGGAACCCCCTTTAACTATCATAGCCAGCTGATGTAGAGACTCTCTCTTGGGCAGCAGCTGGAAAAGCTGAGACACAGATATATCTACAAGCTCCTTCCAGGGAGGTGCTGGTGACTTGGAGAAGATTAAAAGAAGGCAGGAGATTAGTCTCTGTATCCCCTCATTTCTGAAAGGATCACAGACTACTCCTAGTGCCTTCTAGTCTAGAAGCCTGGCCCTGAGGTAGCAGCTTTTATTTTACTTTTTCTTTAAGTTTTTATTTGAATTCCAGTTAGTTTACATACAGTGTAATATGAGTTTCAGGTGCACAATTTAGTGTTTCAACTCTTGCAGACAACACCTGGTGCTCATCATAACAAGTATGCAGCAGCTTTTAAACTATGCAGATAAAACTCACTCAGGGAAAGCTGGGAGACAGGAGATTTTGGATTTTACCTGCTCCCTCTGTGCTCCGGGGAGAGCCGGAGTGAGTGCTGTGTGCTAGTTGAGCACTGCTTTGCTGAAGTCCTGTGGGCCTTATAGGCACAGCCCTGTTGGCTTTCAGAGCTACGTATTTTGAGAGCCCGTCCCTTCAATAGCAGTCTTAAAAGTTGAGGCACAAGGTGTAGGGTCCAAATGCTTCATCCCTGAGGGAGAAGTTACAAATTAGGGATTTCCTCCACATCATATGGAGCTATGTCAGGTGTGGGGTTTATGGTGAGAGTATGTCCTACCCTTTTCTACCTGTTTCAGTATATTGTCTCATTTGTTTGATGTGTAGTGGTCACTCAGGAGGTTTTTGCATTTCTTTCAGAGGGAATTGCTCCATGGGTAGCTATACATTGTGCAGTTGTAGGAGGAAGTAACCTTGGGAGCCTACTATATCACCATCTTAGACCTGAGACCTCAAAAGATTCAGGTTTTTTTAAACTTCAAGTATAACTAGTTGTTTACTGCAGAGAGATGGCATGACAGAATTTGGAGGTGATGCAGTTATGTCAAATCTATAGAACCATAAATCACAAGTAATTAGTTTTATTGTATACTAATCTTAAAAATATCAGCCAGATATCTGATAAACCCAGATGGAATGCAAACTATGACAAATCAATCTAATGATATTACAAATCTATAACATAATTACACTGAGGGAAGTACAGAAGAAAGGAGATGACTAACTTTCCAAAGCAGTGTTTTGACTAGATACTTTAAGGCTAAATACAAAATGAAATTAACTGTACATAATGTGCTCTGGTGGCAAATTTGTTTCTCGCAAGGATGTGGGTTAGGAATTATGGGAAAGGATATTAAAAAAAAAAAAAAAACTTGTATGCCGGGGTCTATCAAACAAATAAATTCAACATAGAAGAGTCAGGTGTCTCACCGTTGGAGAAAGTAGTTACAAATAAGCTAAGAGGGGATGCTAGAATAAACTCTTTGGTGTTGGATTAGAGTTGAAGGCCTGAGTGTGAATTCATATTCACACTCACACAGATAAAGAGATATGTGTCTGTGCCTGTATCGGTGAGTATGTACATTTTCTAACTTCCTTAGAGAGCTCAGAAACTGTGAGGGACTGCCTATGCAAATGAACATGCATATGAAAATAGAACTCTGATTTATAATCTGCAGCACCCAACCCAAGAAACCACACCATTATCTATAGTAATCACCCTAGGAAGCCAGCCTAGTACTTGTAAGTCAGACTAGTAGGAAGTCCAATTGCTATCCCTAACAACTAGCGCAGGAAGCCAAAATAATAACCCTTGTAACAATTGGGTCAGAATGGTAGGACTTGATTAATAACAGGTAGATTCCCTAATTTCTGGACATGCCTCTAACTTTGGATCAACCAGAGAATGATAAATATTTATCCCTAACCGATTACACAGGATGCCCTGCTTTTAGCTCATCTACCTACAGCTTCCCCATGTCAACAGTCTTCCCCTCAGGGCATATCTGAAGCCTTCTCTTCTCTCCACTAAAAAGCTTCCCGTTTCTTCTATCTGCCTATGAGTCTCTGTCAGATTCAAGTAGGGGGCTGACTCCATTTCTATAGCAAACTGTGAATAAATAACTTTTGCTTCTTCTCTTTTGGGTGGGCTTCATTGATATCCATACCAGTAACACTATGGTATGAATGAACACACCAGGGACCAGATCTTGGGCTCTAAAAATCATCCTCCAATAAAAGGAACCAGGATTCCTTGCAGAAATGGTTGATTTCACAGCCTTAGCAGGGAAAATATTAAATGTGCTTGATGTATCTTACGATGCCAGAAAAGGAGGTGCTAAATAAGAAGGAGGAGGAGGAGAAGAAGGAGCATGAGAGCATGTCAAATGGGCATAGCAGCCAACTTGAAAACTCTCCCATAACCAAGGCTGGAGCAATTTGAGCAAACAATTATTTATATTATTGGATTATAGCCTAAAGAATAAAATGAGTATTTACAAATCCACATTGATATAAATAAGCAATTGGACAAATAAGTAAATGGAATAGAAAAGACAATACTTCCTTATAGAAGAATTATAATTAGTAAATATAGACAGAATGAAGGAAATAAAAAATTACAATTAGACAACAATAGTAATACTAGCAAGCAAGGTCCACTGGTGAATACTAAAATTAGTGGGTGAAATTTCAAGGATCATCAAGATAGGTGTATAGTATTAAAGTATCACACTAAATATTAATTAATCACTGTCATAATGTTGACATAATGTCCACAGATTTTTTGAATTTCTTCCCTCCAGGAAGTGTTACCTAGCTGTACTTAATAAATCTCTTCTAAAGAGGTGAATACAGAATGGGGAAAATAGTAACTTCTAGCAGAAAAAACCTGAACCAAGTGATCAAACTTAACATCACTAGTAATAAAGTATATTGATATTATGTATCCTCTGATATAATGCCATTAGAAGGACACCCTGTGGTATTCTTCTCAAAGTTATATAACTTCAGCTTAATTATGAGAAAGTGTTAAGAGATAAGAGATGGGTTCAAAAGATAAGAGATAGGTACAAAACATGTAACCAGTATTCTTTTAAAATGTCAAATTCAGGGCGCCTGGGTGGCTCAGTGGATTAAGCTGCTGCCTTCAGCTCAGGCCATGATCTCAGGGCCCTGGGATAGAGCCCCGAATCAGGCTCTCTGCTCAGCAGAGAGCCTGCTCCCCCCGCCCCCCCGCCTGACTCTCTGCCTACTTGTGATCTCTCTCTCTGTCAAATAAGTAAATTTTTAAAAAATCTTTTAAAAAAATAAAAATAAAATGTCAAATTCATAAAAAATGGGAAAAGACTGAAGAATATTTGGAGATTAGAGGAGACTAAGGGGATATGACTAATGACTAAATGCAGTGTGGTTTGCCTGGACTGGGTCCTGGAAGAGGAAAAAAAAAAGAGACATTAGTGGAAAAACTGGGGAAATTCAAGTGAGGTCTGTAGTTTAGTTAATGGTACCAATCTTAGTTTCTTATGTGGTAAATTATAGCATGGTAATAACATAGGATCTTAACAGTGGGAGATGCTGGCTAAAGGTGCATGGGAACTGTCTATACTATCCCTGGAACATTTCTGTAAGTGTACAATTATTTCAAAATAAACAGTTTTTAAAAGTTCACTTCAACAAACAAATGTTTACTTTTAAATAAATAATGACAAATGAATTACATCACGGCAGAAGTTGGGTAGGTTATAACATTAAGAAGGAGAAGAGCTTTAGCTCTTCACAAATAGGTATGGTCTGGACTTGAATTCAGGACCATTCCAAAATGGTAACATTCTGTGTAACTATTTTTGGCCAAAGTATTAATATTTTATTTCTCTTAAACAAAGTCATGAACAGAGACAAAGCACATCCAGGAGATACCAGTGTGTATTTTAAAATATATATATATATATATTTTTTTTAAATACATATATATACATATACAAAATATATATATATACATATACATATACATATATATATGTCTTGAAAGATTTGGCAACAGCAGGTTTTAGACAAATCTAATCTTTTAAAAAGATAATAAAATTATAGAAAAGAAAATAATTCTTCTAATGAATCTGAAGAGTTTTAAAATACTTCAAAGCTGATAACTTTCATTTGCATATGTAAAGAGGTAGGAGATGATTTATTTAACAACTTGTAATGTTTTCCCTGTATTTTAACTGTAAGTGTAAATTCATTGTATTCCCATTGTATGATTATAGAACCTGGGTTTATAGTAACTCTCATAGTCTCCTTCCTTCCTTTTCCATCAAAATTATTTCTGGTTCACTCCCACCTACCCACATCATAGGCAAACTGCCCTCTGGAGCCTTTTATAATTACTATAGTCCTCATTCTAACTTGAGCTCTGTGTCCCAGCTTTTCTCCGCTTAGTTAATATGTGTGCCTTGGTCATAAATTTGAGACTTAAGCACAGGCTCTATTTTAAACTTGTTTTTTCCCCAAAGCACCTAGCACAGTGCTGAGCCTAAATAGAGACTGAATGAATAATTGATTGCTTAATTAAACCAAAAGCTTGTACAACAAGGGTAATCCATTTCCTGACCCTGCAAAACAACACAGAAATTACTGATTATCAGACACTGCCCTTATTGCTTAACATTTATTCCAGACAAAATACTAAACCTGCAAGTGCAAAAATCATGCCAGATTAATGTTCATCCCTGTATTACATGTACAAAATATTTGAGGCAGCTGCAGTATGATGACTTTGACCTACTTTCCATTTTAAAAATTAGATTAGGCGGATGCTCTTTAGATATACACTGATATTTTTTCTTTTCTTTGAACAGCAAAATGAATATCAGCACTACCAAAAATAAATACATAAATAAACTGAGTAAATAAAAATAAAAGCTCACCAGTTGAAAGGCCATTAAGTTCAGAATTTTTTTCTTTTAAAAACCCTTTATCTTACCTCTGGGAGAACTCTCAAGGCCATGTATTTTCCTAGAAAGTTTGACAGAAAACTTAGGAGTTGGAAGTTGAAATGAATTGAATTTTCAGAAGACAATTGGAAATAGGAGGTGGGAATAAAAGTTTAAGCCAAGTAAAGAAATGACAAATGGAGGGAATTGATAGTATGCTCTTGATACTCCTTAAAAATTGTAGAATCCTGGGGATGCCTGGGTGGCTCAGTTGGTTAAGCGGCTGCCTTCAGCTCAGGTCATGATCCCAGTGTCCTGGGATCGAGTCCTACATTGGGCTCCTTGCTCAGCAGGGAGCCTGCCACTCTGTCTGCCTGTGCTCACTCTCTCTCTCTCTCTCTGACAAATAAATAAATAAAATCTTAAAAAAAAAAATTATAGAATCCTGAATTATTTTCTATTTTTCCCTAAGTGGCTGTGAACCTCCCCCCATCTTCACATCTTTTAAACATGGGAAATGTGTCCTACTTTGTGGTAAATGATATCACTGACACATTTGAGAATTTCAGCAAACATCCATTCTTGATAATGTGAGGTATCAACATGTTTTTGTTTGAGTTGAGTCATTAAGAGCTCTGTAAAGGTCAGATTCCACTTTAGAAGAAAACACGGCTCTAGCATATAATCCCTTATAATGAGTTCACTCTAATTTTAATTAATAATTGTCATAGAAACCCTACAAAACAAATAAAAGGAATTCATTTGACAACATATGGCAAACATGATCTTTTAAAAAAAATTTTATCTTATAACATCTATATTATTGTTATAAGTAACTCTGGGATTTGGCTGCCAAAAAGATAATAAAATAAATGCTGCTCTTCAAATATTTGTATTTCTTCTAGACAGATAAATACAGAAGTGTGCAAAATAAAGAAGGAAAACAAAGATGTTCTTATATAATTCATATGAGTTTTTATCTCATGTAGATTTTTTGGAATTCATTTACAATTCTAAAGTCTCTGATTCATTGACTTCATTAATTTATAAAGGAATTTTTCTCGCTACTATTACTGCAAGCTATTACCAATATGTTTGCACCAAGACCCTATTTTAAAAACAATGGTTAGAATTAGTCATCTTTTCACTGGTTCACCTATGTATTTTCAGAATGAAATGAAGTAGAACAACTTTTTATGTGTTTTTGTAGAATCCCTATAAGTTTTAAACTAATTCCTTTTGACCCAGAGGCTATAATGCTCCCCAAGGAAATGAATACATTTTTTTTTCCTTAGCCCAAAGTTGAAGCATCAGAAATACAATATGTGGCAAGCATAAACTTTACTTAAAACTATTGGTAGAGAAACATTAACAAATATTTAATTTTCATCTCAGATTTTAAGTACAATATTTCTAGAGTTTTTTTATCATTAGCCAGTGGGTTAGAATTCTGCCCATCTACTTCATTTATTTGTCAAAGAGAATGTGATATCTGGGCTACCGTATAAAAATGTTGAAGTACTTTACTCTTCCTAGGATCTTTCACTCAGTCACTCACTCATATATGCAAAAAGCATTTGTGGGCTGCCAAATATGTGAGTTACTATGCCTGTCACTGGGGAAACAATAGTGAGGAAAACCAAAACAAAACAAACAAATAAGCAAAACCCACAAAGGCTTGGCTTTTATTTTCACAGAGTTAAATTTTAGTAGAAGAGTGGGTTCTAATTAAACTATCACAGAAATAAATGTAGAATTACAACTTTGGCCGGTGCTGTGAAGAGAAGGACATGGTACCATTTGATCTCAAGCTAAGAGAAGGCTTCCCTAAGTTAAGGATGGAATGGGAGACAGCAAACAAGAAAAGGAAGGGGCATGCATTTAGTCATTCATGTGTTCAGTACTATGTACGGGTGCTGATGAAATCATTGGTGCTATACTAGGTCCTGAGGAAACAGCTACAGTGACTTGGAAGATGGCCCTGAAGTGGAAGGTACATGGATTTTTTTAAAATTTATTTATTTAATTTCTTGTCAGTGTAACAGAATTCATTGTTTATGCACCACACCCAGTACATGAATTTTTTTAACAACTGAAAGATTGGTGAGCTTGGAGCATGGGGTGTAGGATGTATGAGTTGCAACCTGGTGGTTGGTGGAAGAAGGGGTATATAGAGCCTTATAAGCATTGCTTTTATCCTAAAAGCATTGTGAAGCCATTGAAAGAATCAGGGGAAGAGTGTAGGGGATGACACAATCTGGTGATAGTTCAGAAATTACCTTGGGTGCCTATTTGGAGATCTTCCTGAAAGCAAACTTTACAGCCCTTTCCAGATTCATTGCCCTTTAAGGAAGCCTGCCTCCTCTTTATTATCAGAAGAGTTTGACGTTAATGAAGCATATACAAGGTGACTCTATTCAGTTTCCAGTACTCCATCCTTTGGAAACTACCCATAACCCCCCACCCCTTATAATCTCATTGCAGTTCACCTGGAAAAAATGGTAGATGCCTTTAGGATTGGTAGTTGGATGATAAAGTTAGTGTGTTCTTTAAACAGTGTGCTTGTGTGTATGTGTGTGGGTAATTCTTTTCTTTCCTATGATGAAAAAAATCTGTTCCTTTAATCTATGTTCATGTCATCTGTCCATAAAGAATTTGGGCTAACTGAAAATCTACTTACTGTCTTGATTAGACTGCTATGTATTTATTCCTTTAACATATTTTAAATGGGTTTTCCCATCTACATTCAGGTTTATTTTTTATCACAACAAGTTGGTGGTAGCATTATGTGGCTGTCAAAATGGGCTATGCTGATGTGTTTTTTGTAAAAACAACAAGGAATTATTAAGAAGTTATGCATGCACTATGCTAGGTGCTTATGTAGCTCTTATAGCTTTTTATCAGATGGAACGTTTATCTTGTAAAGATCCAGCTAGCTTTATAACCACATAAAGCAGCCAGATTCCCATGCACGGTGGCTTTCTTTTTTTTCCTCTTCTGCTTTTAAAAGAGTTCACTGTGTCTTAGACAGATATGTAGACATTGAGGTAGATTCTTTTGTGGGAGAATCAATCATGTTACTGTGTCATTTCTCTGAATATAATTGAATTCTATAGTATGAATGTGGGTTCACCATCATGTTTTCTATAGTAAGAATGGAATATATGTATGTGTGTGTGTGTATACACACGTATATATATGATGTTTTCAACCATTTGTATATATACCATATATATGATGTTTTCAGTCATTTGTAGAGCTGAGAAGTAAGGCCACAGATGCTATACAAAACAATTATCTTTGTGGAAATAAAGTATTATAATTTCCAACTAAAGATGGAAATATTTCTCTTTACCGAGTATTTTGAAAGGGGACATATGTGTATAAGAGGCAAAATAATGCAGGGAATTAAGTGTTGCTATGTAGAGAGAATGTAAAGCTCTTAGAAGAGTACCTGGCACATAGTGAGGGATTAAAAAATAACTGATAATAGTTAAATCACATAAGTTGAGTAAACTGTATGACTAAAAGTGGTGAAAGAATTAGCTTTCTGAGATTCACACCTTGTAGAGAATATTGCTGAGTTCTCAACTATTTGCCTGCAATTCCCTGAGTGACAGCTAAAGGAAGAAAAAAAGATATAGGGAAAGATTGACTTACGAAATTCAAATAAGTCATTTTCAAACCACTGTTTAGTTCTTCATCACTGAGAAACAGCTTATTTTTGCATATTTAAAAGATGAAAGAATGCATACATATTAATTTTAAATTAGGCTTTCTGATGGGGGTAGAACATTTCATGTGATTTCCAATGGTGGAAGATGAAGCGTTCATGCTCAGGTGAATATTTTAGTGTTTTAGGCGAGAATAAATCAATTATGGCAATTGAAGGTATACTCAAATATCCTCACATTGTGAAAAAATATATGTGTGGGTGGGTGGGTGGATGTATTCACAAATACTGGGTAGAAAATAGATATGATGAGTTTACTTTTGCTTAGTGGTTTACCATCCGTAGGATATTTAAGATTTCTCTGGTATTTTTTCTTTTTTTTTGACATTGAGATGACTGTTATTGGGGTAATAATTTTTTCATACAGAAGTGCTAAGGATTTCACTTAGCTGGATTCTAGCAAATACACTTAATAATTTGTATTTTCCTAAGAAGCAATTCAGATAATGGCCTATAATAGAATATTATATGTATTAATAACTTAATTATTACATATGGGTTATATGTAAGTTCAGTAAACTTCCAATTCCCGACTGCCTTAAATCCATTTGCAATGAATTACAGAGGGTTTGAATAGCAGATAGGTTGGTGTTGTACTTGGTCATGATGTACTAATAATTAGCTCAGCTGGCAAGTATTTTTTCTTTCTGGCTCTGTAAATCCAACCTATCCACCCCAGTGTGTCTCTAGTACTTCCCGTTCTATGGACCTTCCAAGCATTCTCTGATACTAATCTTAGTAATCATAATGTTTTGGCAGTTCTTATATTACTAGTAATACCATTATTTCTACTATTACTCATTAACATCACTATCATCACAATCTTAATCATCAATATTTATTGACTGCTAAAAGTGAGCAAACTCTATGCCCATCATTTTATTTGATCACCTGAGTAGCCATCTGTGAGTTACATGCTATTATCGTTCCCTATTTATGGATGAGAAACTGAGGTTTGGAAGGTTTAAACACTTACCCAAGTTCATACTGCAAGTAAAAGATGGACCCAGACTTTAAATTTATGCAACCTAATTCCAGCACTGTAATTACTTAATCACTGTGCTTTACTACCCAATATTATCACTGAAATTAGATTTTAATTTTGATATTTTTTGTGTTTTGTCTTTGTAGCCAAGAGTTCTTTCCTCCCACATATATTTTTCTTTCTTTCATCCTTAGAATTGGGATCTGTAAATGTTAGCTAGGTATATGGCCATCAAGGATAAGAATTCTGTATCCTAAATTTCCCATGCATCTTTGTGATCATGTCTAATGAGATGCTGATGAAAATTCTCCTTAAGAAGAGACACACTTGGGCACCTGGGTGGCTCAGTTGGTTAAGCAGCTGCCTTCAGCTCAGGTCATGATCCCAGAGTCCTGGGATCGAGTCCCACATCGGGCTCCTTGCTCGGCAGGGAGCCTGCTTCTCCCTCTGCCTCTGCCTGCCTCTCTGTTTGCCTGTGTTCACGCTCTCTTTCACTCTCTAACAAATAAATAAATAAATAAAATCTTAAAAAAAAAAAAAAAAAGAAGAAGAGACACACTTAAGGGTGTGTCATCCACTAAGCCTTTCTTTACTCTCCCAGATAGTGTGATGTCCTTGGGCTGGCCCTGGACCAGTAATCTCAGAATTTGATACAGAAGCCACACGCAAAGGATAATAGAAAAGCGGTAGACAGGACCCTGGATCCTTGACACTGTGTCTCACTCAATAGGCGTAAGCCAGCTCTTTCTAGGCTTATTTTACTTCAGAGAAATAAATTTCCATTTTACTCATATCTTTGTTATTTTGGGGTTTTGTTCTCTTAAATCCAACGTAATCCTATCTAATATACTTTTGGAGGGCAGAGAATCTTTCTGAAAGTATGAGTACTCCTAACATTTAAAAAGTACTTAATAAGAATAAATGAAACAAGATGGGATTGGGAGGGAGACAAACCAAAAGAGACTCTTAATGTCATAAAACAAACTGAGGGGGGCGGGGGAGAGGGATGTCAGGAGAGGGTGGTGGGGTTACATTATATGTTTATAAAAAAATAAAAAAAAATTTAAAAAAGTACTTAATAGACATCAAATTGCTTCATGGTGATTATGGATTCCCAAATATGTCTAAGGCCTAAAATCATGAAAATCACACTTAGTCTATGATACATAAATCCAAAATTATAGTGTACTTGAAACCCTCAGCTGGATAGTTTATTCAGCCAAGGTTTATTTTGCGGTCACTTTAGCTACTTCTTTCAAGTTAACACATAGTAGAGTTGATATAAAATGCTATTATACATACATTGCTGGGCACACTCCCAGTGCTGACAGAAAAAGGAAAAGCTACCTTAAGGTCCCCTTCTGAATTTATGTCATCTCTTATTATAGAAATCTTAACTGGTATTATTATAGTAAAAGAACGTGTCAGCAATTACTATACAAATCCAGATTCTAATAGTCGTGCATATTCTTGTTCACTTAATTGAGGTTATTGTGATACAGCATTACAAAAGGAATCTTCTGAAAGTTAGTATAAACCAACTCAAGAGGGAAGTCTGTCTAACAATTGCCTCCCAACAAAAGCTATCAACGATACAGAGCTGAAATGCCAAACAAGAAAAGAAAATGCACTATCAAGTTATTAAAGAACCAGACCTGTGCAGCTGTGTTCCTTTTGTCTTGGAAGTGTTGTCTGATGCATTACTTTCTCAGAATAGATGAGAATCTTATAAAATAAGGTGGGGAAAGCATTGCTGTTTGGTTGTTCTTTCTTTTATTTACTAACTCCATCCTTTAATAAGGATTTTCCAAACCCCTGGGCTAGACACTAGTGTCACCTCTGATAGGTGACAGGAATAAACAAGATTGACAGAAGTCATGCCTACCTGGAACTTACTCTCTCAGGGAGGAAGTTGGACAATAAGCAAAAGCAGCTGAAAAACTAAGATATTTAGACAGTGGTTAAAGTTAACAAGATAATGAGAGTGAAAGTGATTGTAGACAAAGGAAGGTCAAGTCAGATATCGGAAGATGTGTGAATTGAGTTGAGACCTAGATGACAAGATATGCTAGTTTCGTGGGAATTTGGGTGAAGAGATGTCCCAGGCAGTGAAGGAGGACATGCACAAGCTTTGAAGCTGGAACAAGCTGCACGGAGTTAAGACACAGGAGATAACTTCAAAGCTTGTAGAGCATAGAGGAAAAGGGCAGAATGGCAGGTACTGCCATCGGGGCAGTGGGCAAGACTAGATCGTATAAGATCTTGAAGGCTGTGATCAGGTGTTTGGATTCTATTCTCAGTTCTTTCAGAAGGAGAGGCAGTGCAAGTAACAATGTTATGTTAGAGACCTATTTTTCTTTGGTTGTGTATCATGTCCAACTAAAACTCAGAGTTTTAGGATGTGAACTCCCTGAGTTGTCATATCTATATAATTTAAGTGACCATCATTATCAGAAGTTGTCTGGTATTTTACAAATGCTCATGTTAATAGGAAATATGGAGACTGAAAGAAGTTAAGGGTTCTTGTGGTCTATGATAAATCATGAATTTGACTCTGTGATGAGCCTCCTTTTGTCCTATTGAAAGCATACAGAAATAGTAAACTCAGCCTTACCTGTCAGTAGTATATTAAATTGATTAAATATTGATTTTTAATTCTAGATCTGTCATTCCTTATTTAAGAATTTTCAGATTTGTTTTTTCCTACTTATTACTCTGTATATATTTTTCTTAAAACATGTCTTTGAAATGCCATAGTAAACTTCTAAATACATAGATAAGAGTGGGCATGTGGAGAAACAGTAACACTAATTGTATGTTTGTGAAAACCTTTGTATATTGTTTGCAAAGTATCTATAGTCTGCTCATTGGACTTACAATATGAAATTAAGATGCATAAGATACAGATATTCTGTTTTATTTGCAGGATCTCAGTCAGAAACAATAAATACACACTCATGAGGTCTGCTTCTGTAAGGAGCAGAGGCATCAGCAATCAGCTAATTCCTGTAAAGACCCCTGCCTCCACTTCAGAATCATTTTCATCGTTATGTCCTAGGCAGCTGCTACTTACCAATGAGTTGTCAAGAGAAATTAGCCCATCAGTTGCCTTAAACCAATAAGGAATAAAGAAGATACGCATCTTTTCTAAGAGTAAGAATTCTCTACTCATCTTTCAAAATAGAGGCTAATTAAAAAAAAAAAATGGACCCAAGGGACTTAGGTAAAGTGATATAATATGTATTATAACTATATATATATGTAATATAACTTGAAATGCTTGACATATGTGAGGTGTTCTCACATATGGTGTAAATTATTAGGTTCCATATTTTTCCTTGAAAGGTAAATGATACTCTCAAAGGGCAAAAAAGGTTTTACTCCCAAATGGAGCCTTTCCACTCTGGTTAGCAGTAGTGTCCGGGCTGCTGTTTTAAGGGAACATACAAATAGAAATACCTGTAAACACCTATAAACACAAACACCTTCCTCAAACTTATTTGTTATGATTTTAAGTCAGAACTTTATTGCTTTTGTCCAAATACCTTTATAAGACTTAGAAATACTAAGAACGCTGTGATCTTTATAATAAGTTCCAACAAGAAGAGAAGGAAGAGGTGAGAAAAAGGCCACTGATTTAGTTGAAGAATTAAAAAAACCCATATTTTTAAATATGTAATATTTATACAAAATATTAAAGATTTATTTTTTATAATACATTAAAAATAAAATTGTATCATAAGTCATTGGGCATAAATGTCATCTACCCCTTGTATGGTTTCTCTTAAAGAGAAATAAAAAACTGGGGTAGAGGGGCACCTAGGTGTTTCAGATGGTTAAGCTTCAGCCTTCAGCTCAGGTCATGATGCTGGGATGGAGCCCCTATCAGGATCCCGACTGGCTCAGCGGAGAGTCTGCTTCTCCCTCGCCCTCTGCTTGTGTGCACTCTCTGTCTCTCTCTGTCTCTGTCTCTCTCTCTCTCTCTAATGAATAAATAAATTCTTCTTGGGGCACCTGGGTGGCTCAGTGGGTTAAGCCTCTGTCTTCGGCTCAGGTCATGATCTCAGGATCCTGGGATCGAGCCCCACATCGAGCTCTCTGCTCAGCAGCTTGCTTTCCCCCACCACCGCCCGCCTGCCTCTCTGACTACTTGTGATCTTTCTCTCTGTCATAAATAAATAAAATCTTTAAAAAAATTTTTTTAAATAAATAAATAAAATCTTCTTAAAAATTGGGTTGAGTACCCATGATAATTTCATTTTTAAAATGCTTTTTTTCTGTTGAGATATATTCCTCTTTAATTTGTATAACTTTTTTATGATATAAAAAATCTTTTGGGGGGGAGTTCAAACACATACAAAAGTAAACAGCATAACAAACCCCCTGGTATCTATCACACAACTTCTGTTACCTATGGAAATCTACTTTTTATTACAAAGTTTTTAATTTAATTCTATGTAGTTAACATTACAGTGTTATATTAATTTCAAGAATGTAATATAGTGATTCAGCAATTCTATACATTGCTCAGTGCTCATCAAGACACATGTGCTCTTAATCTCCATCATCTATTTCACTGCCGCCCCTCCACCTCCTGCCTGGTAACCATTAGTTTGTTCTCTACAGTCACAAGTTGGTTTCTTGGTCTGTCTTTCCCATTCTCTCTCTCTCTCTCTCTCTCTCTTTTTTTTTTTCTTTGGTCATTTGTCTTATTTCTTAAAATTTCACATATGCTAAAATCACATGATATTTGTCTCTCTCTGACTGACTTATTTCACTTAGCATTATACCCTCTAGCTTCATCCATGTCATGGAAATGGTTTAAGATTTCATTCTTTTTATGGATGAGTAAAATTGTGTGTGTGTGTGTGTGTGTGTGTGTGTGTGTGTGTGTGTACCACTTCTTTTTTATCCATTTGTCTATCGGTGGATATTTGGGCTGCTTGCATAATTTGGTTGGTGTAATTAATATTGCTGTAAACATAGTGATACAGGTGTCCCTTTGAATTAATGTTTTTGTATTTGGGGGGCAAATACCTACTGGTGCAATTACTGGATCCATAGAGTAGTTATATTTCTAACTTTTTTAGGAACCTCCATACTGTTTTCACAGTGGTTTGCACCAGTTTGCATTCCCACTAGAAGTGTAAGAGAGTTCCTTTTTCTGCACATCCTCACCAACACATGTTGTTACTTGTGTTTTTAATTTTAGCATTCTGGCAGGTGTAAGGTGATATCTCATTGTGGTTTTGATTTGCATTTCCTTGATGATAGGTAATGTTGAGCATCTTTTCTTTTGTCTATTGGCCTTCTGTAAGTCTTCTTAGGAGAAATATCTGTTCATGTCTTCTGCTATTTTTAATTAGATTATTTGTTTTTTGGGTGTCGAGTTCTGTAAGTTCTTTATGCATTTGGGATATTGACCTTTTTATCAGATATGTCATTTGCAAATATCTTTTCCCTTTTCATAGGTTGCCTTTTAGTTTTATTGATTCTTCCCTTCACTGGACAGAAGCTTTTTATTTTGATTTAGCTCCAGTAGTTCATATTTGCTTTTGTTTCTCTTGCCTCAGGAGACCTATCTAGAAAAATGTTGCTATACATGATGTTGAAGAAATTTCTGCCTGTGTTCTCTTCTAGGATTTGTATGGTTTCACAGTTCACATTTAGGTCCTTCATCCATTTTGAGTTTATTTTAGTGTAAGAAAGTGGTCCAGTTTCATTCTTTTGCGTGTACCTCTCCAGTTTTACCAAAACCATTGTTGAAGAGACTGTCTTTTTCTCATTGCATATGTTTACCTCATTTGTCAAAGATTAATTGACTATATAATTGTGGGTTTATTTCTGCATTTTCTGTTCTGCCCTATTAATCTTCATGTCTATTATTGTACCATTCTGTATTGTACCATACCATAGCATACTGTGTGTCTTTTATTGTACCATACCACCAGTACTATACCATTTTGATTACTACAACTTTGTAATATAACTTGAAATCTGGAATTGTGATACCTCCAGTTTCTTTTTTTTTCTTCTATAAGATTGCTTGGGGCATATGGGGTCTTTTGTGGTTCCATACAAATATTAGGATTGTTTGCTATAGTTCTGTGAAAAATGTCACTGTTATTTTGATAGGGATTGCTTATATGTATAGATTGCTTTGGGTAGTATAGACATTTTAACAATACTTGTTTTTCCAATCCATAAACAAGGAATGTCTTTCCATTTCTTTGTATTATCTTCAGTTTCTTTCATCAGTATTTTACAGTTTTCAGAGTATAGCTATTTCACCTCTTTGGTTAAATTTATTCCTAGGTATTTGATTATTTTTGGAACAATTATAAATGGGATTATTTTCTTAATTTCTCTTTCTGTCCTTCATTATTAGTGTATGGAAAGGCAACACTTTTGCACATTGATTTTGTATCCTGCTACCATTAAGAGTTCATGTATCAGTTTTAGTAGTTTCTTGGTATAGTCTTTGGGATTTTTATATATAGCATACTGTCATATGCAAATAGTGAAAGTTTTACTCCTTACTTATCCATTTGGATACCTTTTATTTCTTTTAGTTGTCTGATTGCTGTAGCTAACTTCCAGTGCTATGTTGAATGAAAGTGGTGAGGATGAACATCCTTATCTCATTCCTGACCTTAGGAGAAAAAATTTCAGATTTTCTCTGTTGTGTTCCCTATGGGTTTTTCATATATGGCCTTTATTATGTTCAGGTATGTTCCTTCTAAACCTACTTTGTTTACAGTTTTTATTATGAGTGGATGTTGTAATTGTACTACTGGGTATTTACCCCAAAGATACAGATGTAGTAAAAAGAAGGACCATATGCACCCCAATGCTCATAGCAGCAATGGCCACAGTCGCCAAACTGGAAGGAACAGAGATGCCCCTGAACAGATGAATGGATAAAGATGTGGTCCATGTACACAATGGAATATTACTCAGCCAGCAGAAAAAAGGATGAATACCCACCTTTTGCATCAACATGGATGGGACTAGAGGAGATTATGCTGAAAGCAGAGAAAGTCAGTTATTATATTTGAGTTTTCAGTTTTTTTTTTTTTTTGAGTTTTCAGTTATTAATATTATTATTTCTTTGGTGTTGGTGTGATCTCTCCTCTTTCATTCATGATTTTATTTATTTGGGTCCTTTCTCTTTTCTTTTTGGTAAGTCTGGCCAGGGGTTTATCAATCTTATTAATTCTCTCAAAGAACCAGCTCTAGTTTCATTGATTTGTTCTATTGTTTTTTTGGTTTCTATTTCATTGATTTCTGCTTTGATCTTTATTATTTCTCTTCTCCTGCTGGGTTTAGGCTTTCTTTGTTGTTCTTTCTCCAGCTCCTTTAGGTGTAGGGTTAGGTTGTGTATTTGAGACCTTTCCTGTTTCTTGACATAGGCTTGTATCACTATGTATTTTCCTCTCAGGACTGCCTTTGCTGTATCCCACAGATTTTGGACCGTTGTGTTTTCATTATCATTTGTTTCCATGATTTTTTTCAATTCTTCTTTAATTTCCTGGTTGAGCCATTCATTCCTTAGAAGGATGCTGTTGAGTCTCCATGTATTTGGGTTCTTTCCAAATTTCCTCTTGTGACTGAATTCTAGCTTCAGAGCATTGTAGTCTGAAAATATGCAGGGAATGATCCCAATCTTTTGATACCAGTTGAGACCTGATTTATGACCCAGGATGTGATCTATTCTGGAGAATGTTCCATGGGCACTAGAGAAGAATGTGTATTCTGTTGCTTTGGG
>ML110597.1:0-26123 GCA_003697995.1 Taxidea taxus jeffersonii
TTCATTGATTTCTGCTTTGATCTTTATTATTTCTCTTCTCCTGCTGGGTTTAGGCTTTCTTTGTTGTTCTTTCTCGAGCTCCTTTAGGTGTAGGGCTAGGTTGTGTATTTGAGACCTTTCCTGTTTCTTGAGATAGGCTTGTATCACTATATATTTTCCTCTCAGGACTGCCTTTGTTGTGTCCCACAGATTTTGGACCGTTGTGTTTTCATTATCATTTGTTTCCATGTTTTTTTTTCAATTCTTCTTTGATTTCCTAGTTGACCCATTCATTCTTTAGAAGGATGCTGTCGAGTCTCCATGTATTTGTGCTCTTTCCAAATGTCCTCTTGTGATTGAGTTCTAGCTTCAGAGCACTGTGGTCTGAAAATATGCAGGGAATGATCCCAATCTTTTGATACCTATTGAGACCTGATTTATGACCCAGGATGTGATCTATTCTGGAGAATGTTCCATGAGCACTAGAGAAGAATGTGTATTCTGTTGCTTTGGGGTGGAATGTTCTGAATATATCTGTGATGTCCATCTGGTCCAGTGTGTCATTTAAGACCTTTATTTCCTTGTTGATCTTTTGCTTGGATGATCTGTCCATTTCAGTGAGGGGTGTGTTAAAGTCTCCAACTATTATTCTATTCTTGTCAATGTGTTTCTTTGATTTTGTTATTAATTGGTTTATATAGTTGGCTGCTCCCATGTTAGGGGCATAGATATTTAAAATTGTTAGATCTTCTTGTTGGACAGACCCTTTGAGTATGATATAGTGTCCTTCCTCATCTCTTATTATAGCCTTTGGCTTAAAATCTAATTGATCTGATATAAAGCTGGGATTGCCACCCCAGCTTTCTTCTGATATCCATTAGCATGGTAAATTGTTTTCCACCCCCTCACTTTCAATCTAGAGGTGTCTTCAGGTCTAAAATGAGTTTCTTGTAGCCAGCATATTGATGGGTTTTGTTTTTTTATCCATTCTGAAACCCTGTGTCTTTTGATTGGGGCATTTAGTCCATTTACATTCAGGGTAACTCTTGAGAGATATGAATTCAGTGCCATTGTATTGCCTGTATGGTGATTGTTACTGTATATTGTCTCTGTTCCTTTCTGATAATACTTTTAGGCTCTCTCTTTGCTTAGAGGAACCCTTTCAATATTTCCTGTAGAGCCGGTTTACAAACTCTTTCAGTTTTTGTGTTTCCTGGAAGCTTTTTATCTCTCCTTCTATTTTCAATGATAACCTAGCTGAATAAAGTATCCTTGGCTGCATGTTTTTCTTGTTTAGTGCTCTGAATATATCATGCCAGTTCTTTCTGGCCTGCCAGCTCTCTGTGGATAAGTCTGCTGCCAATCTCATATTTTTACCATTGTATGTTACAGACTTCTTGTCCCGTGCTGCTTTCAGGATTTTCTCTTTGTCGCTAAGACTTGTAAATTTTACTATTAAATGGCGGGGTGTGGGTCGATTCCTATTGATTTTGAGGGGTGTTCTCTGCACCTCCTGGATTTTGATGCTTGTTCCCTTTGCTATATTAGGGAAATTCTCTACAATAATCCTCTCCAGTATACCTTCTGCTCCTATTTCTCTTTCTTCTTCTTCTGGAATCCCAATTATTCTAATGTTGTTTCGTCTTATGGCATCACTTATCTCTCGAATTCTCCCCTCGTGGTCCAGTAGTTGTTTGTCTCTCTTTTGCTCAGCTTCTTTATTCTCTGTCATTTGGTCTTCTATATCACTAATTCTGTCTTCTGCCTCATTTATCCTAGCAGTAAGAGCCTCCATTTTTGATTGCACCTCATTAATAGCTTTTTTTATTTCAACTTGATTAGACTTTAGTTCTTTTATTTCTCCAGAAAGGGCTTTTATTTCTCCTGACAGGTTTTCTCTAATATCTTCCATGCCTTTTTCGAGCCCGGCTAGAACCTTGAGAATCGTCATCCTGAATTCCAGATCTGACATATTACTAATGTCTGTATTGATTAGGTCCCTAGCCTTTGGTCCTGCCTCCTGTTCTTTTTTTTGTGGTGAGTTTTTCCACTTTGTCATTTTGTCCAGATAAGAATCCGCTGTTCTCCTTGTTAAGTGAACTTGGTCTTGGCTGGATTTCTTTGATCTTCTGGGGGGGAGGGGCCTGTTGTCGTGATTCTCAAGTGTCTCTCCCCCAGGCGGAATTGCACCGCCCTTACCAGGGGCCGGGCTAAGTAATCCTCTCAGATTCGCTTTCGGGAGCTTTTGTTCCCTGTACGCTTTCCGTAGAGTTCCGGAGGACGGGAATGACAATGGCGGCCTCCCAATCTCCAGTTCAGAGGAGCTGAGAGCTAGGGGCCCGTCTTCAGTGCACCTTCAGAGAAAAGCGTTTAATCACTCCCATCTCCCCAGCCTCCGGCTGCGCTCAGAGACCGCGCTCGGAGAAAATCGCGCGTAATCAGTCCTGTCTCACTGGCTTCTGGGAGCGCGCTGAGCTCACCCAGCCTGTGACCAAGTGCCTCTTTCTCTGGCAGAGTCCCACCTGGAGTCTCCAAACCCCATAGATCCCAGAGCTCTCCCGGGTCGGAGTCTCCCTGGATCTTGTGGGGACCCCTCGCACAGAGCACTGGCCTGTGTCACAGAGCATGGCTCTAGGAAACCTCGGCTCTGTCTCCGCAGCCAGCTTCTCCGCTTTAATACCTGTGAGCTCTGTGACACTCAGACACCCCCAGTCCTTCTGTGACCCCGCGGGACCTGAGTCCACGCTGTCCCTGTGAGGTCTTCACCCCAGTTTAGCCTCTGGAGTGATGTCCCTCCGTGGAGCAGACTTTTTTTTTTTTTTAAAGATTTTATTTATTTATTTGATAGACAGAAATCACAAGTAGGCAGAGAGGCAGAGAGAGAGGAGGAAGCAGGCTGTCCGCAGAGCAGAGAGCCCGATGCGGGGCTTGATCCCACGACCCCGGGATCATGACCTGAGCCGAAGGCAGCGGCTTTAACCCACTGAGCCACCCAGGTGCCCCCGTGGAGCAGACTTTTAAAAGTCCTGATTTTGTGCTCCACTGCTTGCCGGGAGCCGGCCCCTCCCCCTGGGGTCTATCTTCCTGTCACGTTGGAGTCACTTCTCCTCTGGTCCTACCTTTTAGAAAGTGGTCTATTTTCTGTTTCTAGAATTGTTGTTTTTCTTCTCTTCGATCTCCTGTTGGATTCGTAGGTGTTGGAATGGTTTGATAGGCTATCTAGCTGATCTCCTGCTGCCTGATGTCCTCTCAGCCTGCTCCTTCTCCGCCATCTTGACTCCTCCTCAGTTGTTATTTTTGTATCAATCTTCATTTTGGCCAATATTTTATAGTGATTTGTGGAAACATATCAATTGTGTTTTCAGCTTTCCAAGTCTTCCTTTTTTCTCGAGTTTAAGTACTGATGATCACCTAAACATTTGGTAAAGATAGAAAAGTACCCATTAGTCCCCAAGGTATCTTGAGCATTAGGTTAATAACAACATCCTTTAGTATGATTATTATTTCCTGACATCTGTTGTGGCTCTCAAACAAGTGGGGGACAGGAAAATTATCCTGTAAGAATTAGCAAACCAACAATTTACTACTGATTCCACAATGAATGCAAATCAATATTATAACTTATCCTGGGTTTAGCACCAGCCCTGAACTTCATCCACCTCCTTGACCCCCTTGTACTTCTCCTAACTACCAGACCTTTCTTCAAACTTCTAGGTCCTTCTACTCCTCTGCAGTGCACAAAAGGAAAGGGGCTTGAAAATGCACCTTGACTGTCACACTCACTTGTTCACACAGTGTCCTTTTTTATTCTTCTTAATTTCATTAATTTATTTTTTAAATGTGCTTTATGCCCATTGTGGGGGTTGAAGTCAGAGCCCCTAGATCAAGCATCACATACTATATCCACCGAATCAGTCAGGCACACAGTATCCTTTTCATTTCTAATCATGAGTCACACTTGCCTCTATTTGTTATACCCGATGTGGCCACCAGTTGTTTCCAGAATTCATGGTGAAACTCTGACCTTTCTCCTCAAAGTCTAGTTACATGGATGGACTTCATGGAATAGACAACTTCTTAGAACATTTGAGGCTGGCCTCTTGAGCCTGGTGGGTCACTGAGTATAGGGACACCAAGCCCTGCTAGGCTTCCTCATTATAGGACTGACTCAGAGGACACCCCGTCCCTTCACCCCCAAGATGGGGGCTCTGAGATTCCCAGGGAACTCACTGCTGGAGGAGTGACCACTAAGATCCACCTAGGAGACAATCAGGGTTGTCACTTGGGAAGACAGAAAATGTCCCCAGTGCTGGGATGGATGGGATAAACTAGAAGCAGAGCCAGGATATGGAGAACACACCCATGTTCTCAGTCTCAGTCTTTCCAGAGAGGATATTTGGGTTGAAGTTGCCAGACCTGTGAGGGAGCTGATTTGGTGAAAGATGCCATTCCTTTCCCTTAGTGTCACAGTCTTCCTGCAGTCATTGGTCTATGTGAGGTCCCGGATTATGGCTCTTTCACATTCTCCTGCAGGGGATAGCACGGTGACACTGGGGCAGGGACAGAAGGAAAGTGGTTTGCACGAAGCACCTTCTCTTCTTAATGTGTCTGAGAGACAAGAAAAGGCCCAGGGACACCCTACTCCAGACCAGGCGACAGAGGTGGCCACATCCTGTGAGGTTCCCCACGATGGCCTGGACTGTGCTTCTTCTTGGTCTCCTTGCTTATGACTCAGGTCAGGAAAGTAGGCTCTGCATCCTTGAAGGGCACATAAAATCAAGGTCTCAGAGTGACTTGTCTCCCATTAAAAACAACACATGTCTCTCCTCTTGAATTTAGGAGCAGAATCTCAGGCTGTGGTGATCCAGGAGTTATTACTGTCAGTGTCTCCAGGAGAAATTCACATCCACCTGTGCCTTTAGTACTGGTTTAGTACTTTAGTACTGGTTCAGTCTCTGCGGGTAACTATCCTGGCTGGTACCAGCAGAACCAAGGTCAACCTCCTCACATCATTATTTACAACACAAACAGCCACCCCTCAGGAGTCCCTGGACGCTTCTCTGGATAATAGGAAACAAAGCTGCCCTCATCATCTCAGGGGCCCAGCCTGAAGATGAGGCTATTTCTGTGTACTTAATGGGAGCAGTTATAATTACACAGTAATTTAAATAAATGAGGACGTGCAACACAAACCTCCTCATAGACTCAGAATGGCTCAGCCTTAGAGGCAGGAGAGAAAGCAAGGGGGAGGTAGTTTACAGCAATATGGGAAGGGAGGCTCCCTAGCCCCATTCTCCTCTCCAGTGGTCCCTAGTCATATGCCCTGATCTTGACTTTCCCAGGTTGTGTCCATCTCTCCAGTGTGACTCCCCTCATTCTCAAACCTGTACTTCCTCTCTTTCTCTGTTTATGATGGGGAGGTAACCCAGTTCCACAATATACTCACAAACAGTGAGATTCAGTGAGCTCACTGCTCCCTGTGAGAGGCTTCTTATTTAAATGACATTAACAAACATGTCCTCATTCAGTAATTTGATGATGGAGACCAAAGCCTATTGAACATTTCTTCATCTGGATAGATATGCTGGATCCATAGCCCATCTGCTGTTTTGCTCCATGTGCCAGATGCTTCTAGTCAGTGTGCAGCAAAGATCATGAAGGAAAAGAGGTGTTCGGAAAAGATCAACTGTGGATTCTGTATGAGATAGTTAATTCCTGCCTACTATCCATATCCCACACTTTTTATTTCTTCTAATTTGGGTCATCACTTCATTAACTATGGCAGTGTTTACTTTATTAATAGTATATATATACAATGGAATACTATGCAGCCATCAAAAGAAATGAAATCTTGCCATTTGTGACGACATGGATGGAACTAGAGGGTATTATGCTTAGCGAAATAAGTCAATCGGAGAAAGACAACTATCATATGATCTCCCTGATATGAGGAAGTGGAGATGCAACGGGGGTGGGGGTTAAGGGGGTAGGAAAAGAATAAGTGAAATAAGATGGGATCAGGAGGGAGACAAACCAAAAGAGACTCTTAATGTCATAAAACAAACTGAGGGGTGTGGGGGAGGGGTGTTGGGAGAGGGTGGTGGGCTTACATTATATGTTTAAATAAAAATAAAAATTTAAGGGACGCCTGGGTGGCTCAGTTGGTTGAGCGGCTGCCTTCGGCTCAGGTCATGATCCCAGCGTCCTGGGATCGAGTCCCACATTGGGCTCCTTGCTTGGCGGGGAGCCTGCTTCTCCCTCTGCCTCTGTCTGCCTGTGCTCTCTCTCTCTCTCTCTCTAACAAATTAAAAATAAAATCTTTAAAAATAAATAAATAAAATAAAAATAAAAATAAAAATTTAAAAAATAGTATAATTTAAAAACTTCTTGTAAAGCTTATAACAAATATGTGGTATACTTGTATTTTCTTTTTTTAATTTTGGAAATCATGTGTCTTTTAAGGAATTAGAAGATCAATTTGTATCAGGATCTTGAGTCACAGCAGGGGCATAGTCCTTGGGTGTTTGTAAACTGATAGTGAGCAGAATCTTAGTCCTGCCCCAAAATAATTTCCATCCAGAGCTGAGGTTTTGCCAATGGACAGTACAGGGCACTAGGTATCTTCTCCAGCTTCTGGTCAGTGGGTGCACCCTGCTCTGTAATCCCCAAATCTCACCAGGCTGGGGAATTGGCATCCACCTGTACTGGTGGAGATTCAGAAGCTGTGACCCCCCTGGCTGGGCAGAGTGTCCGGCTCACTAGTCTATGGAAGATTCCAGCAGCTGCTTCCTTCCTGGTCCCTCCCAGGGGTCACACTCTGAGCCTCTCCCTAGACTCTAGTCTGTCTAGGATCCAAGCTAGACAGTAGCTCATGCTCAGATTTGAACAGATTATCCAGTAGGAAAAAAAGTTCATATGAGCAGCCTTCCCCTTTTCACCACTGGAGTTGACAAAAGAGTCCTAGCCACACAACCCCAGCTTAGCACTCAGGGCACCTATGTCCCCACGGCCTGGACTCCTGTCCTCCTCATGCTCCCCTCCAACTGCACATGACATGCACAGACAGGCCTCAGACAGTTGAGTTTGATATGTGCCTCCATCAGATGATAGGAAGGAACTAGAGAGCATGTGGTTGTCCGAGGGGACTGCTGGTGATGGATCACTGGGGATGGAGCTGGTGTGAGAAGGAGATGCTGTAGCTATAGGCCTGACTCCTGGAAGGAGACATGGAAGGGAGGATCAGGTAACAGAGTCTGGGACTACAGGTCTGTGCATGCCAGCAAGAATCAGGAAGGTCCTGGGATCCTGGAGGCATTAGAGGAGACTTCTTGAGTCCATGTGTTCCTGTCAACAATGAAGGGGCAATAGGCTTGCCAGCTACCCTATGTCCTGCCTGCAGGTTCTTCTTTGGGGGACAATGATGACTGCACTTCCAGGGCCAACATAAATGGCCTTTGCTGTTGTCTGCTATTCTCAGGACAAGGGCTGTACTCTCCTTCATCTGCCTCTTCCTCCACATGGACCCTAAATTGTGTCAAGCTGAGGTGTCTCAGGGCTTTAAAGGCTTTATTCCTAGCATATCTCTGCAGGAATAGAGGCCGCTGCCCCTGCCCCAAGCCACTTGCCTGGGAGGGAAGATAAGCCACCCCTTTTACCAGTCAGCACCTCTGGGAACATGATGCAATCTTCAGAGCATGGAATATCAATCACTGCAGCTCTGTTATTCTCTGAAATTTTCTAATACCTCTTCACCCTTTTGTACCATGATCACCATGTGACACAAGACAACACACGCATCACCAGCCTCCAACATGTGCTGCCACCTGACCTCACCCATGTCAGTCAGGGTGTCCCTATGTCTTTGGTATTGATCTTCATCTGCCTGACATTCCAGACCATCCTTCCATCTCCCATGGCCTAAGATCCTGTCAGTTACCTCCACGTGTCCCGCCTAGGGTCATGTGACATTTCTCCCTTCCCTTTCCCTGAAGACTTGATGTCCCCAGCTGAGTCTGTGTCCAGGGACCCTTCCACCAATAGAGCAATTCTTCTCATTTCTGGGCTGCAACCTGAGGACGAGGCTGACTATCACTGGGCTGTAGGTCACCGGACTGGGAGCAGCCATACTCATTCACAGTCTCTCAGGTAATGAAGTAGTGCAGCAAGAACGCCTTTGCTCAAAAATCATGGCTCTGAGTATATTTCTACTGAGAAAATTAACAAATGGCACATGTGTCTTTTTTCAAGGGTCTTGGGTCCAGTCTATGATGACTCAACTGCCTTCAGTGTCTGGGGCCCTGGGTCAGAGGTCACTATCTTCTGCACTGGAAGCACCACCAACATCGGAGATGGTTATCCTGTGAGTTGGTACCAACGACTCCCAGGAATGACCCCCAACTCCTCAACTTACTTTCACAGGTCCCACATCCATTCTCTGGCACTAAGCCTGGCAGCCTGGTCCTTTAACTATCACAGGCCTCCAGGTTGAGGAAAAGGCTGATTGCTATGATTCAGTGTGGGACAGGGTTCTCAGTGCTCACAGTTCTTTAGTCTGTGGGAAAGCGAGTCCAATTCTTCTTACTCCTCTGCAAAGGGCATAAAGAACCAAGCTCCTGACTGCTTAGCTCAGCCTGTGATTCTGCTCATTTTTTGTGATGTCCTGGCTCTATATTCATCCATAGACACTGTCTGGGAGTGAAGGTTCTTTCTGTCCCTTTTGTCCTCAGAGTCCCCCAGACCAGCCCATTCCTTCACAAAGAGTCTCAAAGGAAATAGTCCTTGTCATAATAAGTTGGGACACTTTACTTTTCAGCTCATGTGCATTCAGTATTTTCTTCTGATTTTCCCCCAAACAAAACTTTCGGTGGGCTCTCAGCCTCACATTGGGCCTCAGCACCACCTTTGCCTGGTTTGATGGATATGCCAGCTCTGTTTGAATCTGGAACCAGAGTTAGCTTAGCTTTAACCAGATGACCAGTTTGTTCATTTTCTGATGTTTCAGGAAATACGTAAAGTGATGCCAAACTAAAAATGTTAAAAGGTAAATAAAACAAATATCTTTCTATAGAAACACTTGCGTGTGAATGTTTATAGAAACTTTACTTATAACACCAAATATGAAAGCAACCAAAAATCTGCACATTCAATTTTATACCAGCTTTTTAAATAATGACCAAAGCTTAAGGTAACAAAGATTTCCTCTGATATGTGGTACCTTCATAGAGTTGTATATTTGTCAAAATCTAAAAAAAACAGTAATTCTTGAATCAAAAATATACACAAACTTTAAATACACATTTCTTAGGGAAGAAAAATGTATAAATAACTCACTCTTATCATTGAGATTTTATTACATTTTGAAAAAGCAGGAATCTAGAAGTGTTAGAAAGGTTAGTAGGAGAGAGAAGGAGGAGGATGGTGAATGTGTGAAGCATGGGGACTGCATTTTTGGGGGTGTCACTCTCCTACACAAAACTATGATGGCAGCCATATCATGCTCCTATGATGTCACAGCTCACTAAACTCTAGGGCCCAGAGACAGAGTCCTAGTGCATGCAGAGAGAGTCATCTAGTAGACTGGGGTCCATGATGTATTGTATAGTGTGACATTACCCCATCTGTTGCTACAAATTAGTGAACCTGCCTCACAGAAGAGGTGGGGTGGAAAGGTCCTGACCTGAGGGACATTACAAAGGAATGGAGTCTGTAGGTCCAGAGAGAAAAGTAATTGCAAGTGAACCCCATACTCCACCAAAGGCAGCTGCGTCCCATGGGGTGACTTGCTAATGATTGTGATTTTATGGTCTGTGCCTGGAATTGAATAATGAAGTCAGTGGTCAGAGCCAGTGTTGTCTGTTCAGGAAGGGAAGTTCCAGATTTGTGTGTGTCTCAGCGTCTTCATAAGCAATGTCATGGTCAGATTCATTCTTGTGGTTCTATTTATTTCTCTAAGTCACCCTTCGGTTGCAACCACCAAGAAACTTTGCACAAAATAAAGATTTATTATTGACAAGTCATGAACATTGCACAGTATACCTGGGGCCCCAGAGGGAGCTCATAAGTGGAGGAAAAGTCAGCCTGCACCATCCCACCAGGAGTGTATACAATGACTCAGTTGACAGAATAAGGATCTGGGGGTGAGAGACACAGAGAGACACATAGAAACCAATCTTCTTGGGTCTCACACTGAGTGTTCATGTGGGCAGGTGTGATGGTACTTGTGACTTTTTCTTTTTGCTCTGTGCACTGGGGAATGACACTCACCCACTCTTTTAGTGGAGAAGCACTGGAGCACTGGAGACAGTCCTCAGTAAGGAACTACAACAAGTAGCTGAGGTGAGTGTGGCCATGAGGCTGAAGACTAAGGAAGGTCTGGATGTGGCCCAACTTCCTTCAGGAGTAGGGAGGGACCCACAATGGTGGCACAGGCTGCTCTGCTCTGGGATCCTGTCCCCTCATTTCAGTAATGGTGCTCCAGGCCTGGGGTAGCAGAGGCACCATGAGCCTGTCCTTGAGTCATGGGTTGATGGCAGCTGGGAAAGCAGCCCCTGCCTGAGTCTGGGTCCAGGGCCCAGATACCTTCACCCAGGCCCTGAGAGCTAAGATGGGTCTTCCTAGTGCCCTCTCCATGAAAGACACGAGGAAGAGGGAGTGGGGGAAGGAGCAGTGACCAGAATGTGTCCTCCTTGTCCCAGGACGCTGAAAGGAATGAGAGAGAGCCTGCAGCTCTACC
The DNA here is from genome assembly GCA_003697995.1 of Taxidea taxus jeffersonii. Lineage (NCBI taxonomy): Eukaryota > Metazoa > Chordata > Mammalia > Carnivora > Mustelidae > Taxidea > Taxidea taxus. The sequence goes on from ML110597.1 coordinate 10,712, forward strand.
TCCCTGTGACTAGAGGTCTTAAGGACATGCATGCAGGGTAAGAGGTTCCACTTTATGCACTTCATGTGCCATCCGCCCCCTCCTCACCTTCTCCTGAGGTGTGTAGGTCTGTAAACATCACCAGGAAACACATCTTCACTGTTCTTAGCCCTCTTTGGGACACAGATTTGGGGAAGACAAACAGGTGTTGTTTACCTAAATCAACATTCTGCGGATCCCTTCTACCCAGGGTAGAAGATAGGACATCACTAACACACAAACCACAAGAATGATGAAGGGAGTCCACACAGAAGCCAGCCTGAACTGAATGGCTCTGCTTCCAGGACTCCTCTCACCCATTCTCTATAAGGGGATGGTGTCCACAGTTCCGTCCCAGGCTCCTGTTCCTCCTACATGCCCACAACCACAGTGGGGACTGATCAGGATTCCTGGACCCCAGCCTCCCAGCCATGGTCACTCCTAGCTGCCACACAACCTCAGGGTCCTTCATTTCTTCACTTTGAATTCAGCATTTCCCACTGGTTACCAGATGTTCTGCTATTTTGTGAACAGGAAACCATCCCATAGCCCTATTTCTTACTACACTAAATATCCACCTATTCTGCCCTCTGTTCAAACTGAAATCTCAAAATTTTAATACATCATTCTTTCTGTCCCCAGAGTAGTCCTAGAGATTCTCCATCTGAGCTTGGTTCCAGTGCATCTCCTCCTCTTGTCTTCCTGTCTAAAGTCTCCTTTCCACAGGGCACCCCACGTAAGGCTGGCCATGCTCCCCCAACACTCCTGAATCTAGTCCCCAGTATCCCTCAGACTGTAAAACTGTCACATCCATGGATAAAAGGGAACACTTTTACACTGTTGGAGAGAATGCAAGTTGGTGCAGCCTATTTGGAAAACAGTGTGGAGCTTCCTTAAGAGCTACCCTATGACCCTGTAATTATACTACTGGGTATTTAACCCAAAGATACAGACGTAGTGAAAAGAAGGGCCATATGGAATCCTAATGTTCATAGCATCAATAGACACAGTTGCCAAAATGTGGAAAGAACCTTCAACAGATGAATGGATAAATAATATATGGTCCACATATGCAATGGAATAATATTATGCAGCCATCAGAAAGGATGAATACTCAACTTCTGTATCAACATGGATGGCACTGGAGGAGATTATGCTGAGTGAAGTAAGTTAAGTAGAGAGAGTCAATTATCATATGGTTTCCCTTACTTGTGGAGCATAGGGAATATCATGGAGAACATTAGGAGAAGGGAAGGAAAACTGAATTGGGGTCAATTGGAGATGGAGATGAAGCATGAGAGATCATGGACTCTGAGAAACAAACTGAGGGTTTTGGAGGGGAGGGGAGTGGGCGATGGGTGAGGCCAGTAGGAGGTATTAAGGCAGGCACTTATTACATGGAGCACTGTGTATGGTGCATAAACAATGAATCTTGGTATGCTGAAAGACAAAACAAAAGAAAGAAAGAAGGAAAGAAAGAAGAAAGAAAGAAAGAAAGAAAGAAAGAAAGAAAGAAAGAAAGAAAGAAAGAAAGGAAAAGAAAGAAAGAAAGAAAGAAAGAGAAAGAAAGACCCTGCCACATCCACACCTCTTTTGAGCATTGACAATTTCTGTTTTCTCTCCCTTTTGTTCCTCCATGTGAAAAATAACTTTGCTCTTGTCTTCAATCTTAGTTCCTAAAAAGTCCCATGTCTTGAGAAGCTCATACTTTTATGTGCTTTATAGAGATCCCAATGTCCACAGTGTCATAAAATTCTTGACAGCATTCTCTTCCACATTAATGAACTCATATAAGGATAGTTAAAAAAGGCATTAGCATTTGTTTAACTGGGGGTGAGCACAGGGCTTCCAGCAGACATCTCTATTACTGCTTATGATAATGACCCATTTCTGGTAATTAACCTCAGGACACTGAGGACACTGCTGGTGAACATGTAACCAGTCGGGGGCACTGTGCATCTCCCTGTGCAGTGCAAGGGACCCTAACATCTAGGGGAGACCCCTTGGCTTCAAGGCTGGGGGGAGGATAGGCTATTGCCTATGTTCCCAGGTGAGAACCAACAGCCTCATGCCCTCAGAGCCTAGCAGAGGCTCCTGTACAGGAATCCTGTGGGTGTTCCCAAAGCTGCTCACTCCACCCCCTCCTGGGTCCTACTCAGACCAGGCTTTGCCCTCAGTATCCTGTCTTTAGGTACCATTTCATGCTCCTGAATCACTGACAACGTGGGGTCTGAGAAGAGTGTATGTGAAAATTTGCATAGGCCATCCTTTCATTTCTCTGGGGACAGTAGAGAGGATAAGAAAATCCTGGGAAGCCCAGACACACACTGGAGACCAGGGGCTGTGCCACCATGGCCTGGACACCTGTTCTCCTAATGTTCCTCTCTCTCTGGTCAGGTAGGGATAAACTCAGATTTCTGGGGAGCTTCCAGTCAATATTAGACATTGAGATGCAGAAATTCCAGCTTAAATTCCCCATCACCTGTGAGTTTCTATGCTTGCAGTTTCCCTCTCCCAGATGGTATTGATGCAGCTGACATTTTTCTCTGCATCCTGGAAAAAGAACCAGTCTAGCCTCCACCCTGAGCAGTGTCTTCAGTGCAGGTACGTATGGATGTTTTGACACCAGCAGAAGCCAGGGCCTCCAGAGTATTTGATGGTTCTGCTCAGACTCAGATAAGCACCAGGACTCCAGGATCTTCAGGCACTTCTCTGAATCCAAAGTTATCTCAGTGAATGCAGGGCTTCTGCTCATCCCTGGGATGCAGCCTGAGGATGGGGATCACTATCCCTGTAACACAAGGCAGGAACACACTCACACTGACACAGTGTTTCACAATCATAGGGTAGTAAGATTAAACCATCATGTGCTACCTTTGCCTGGAGCCATCACCCCAGCTCTGCCTGACACCAAGACTACCTTAGGGTGATATCTGTGGTGACTTCTGTAGCCACAACTTGCCTTTCTCACAACAGTAATCTGACCTGCCATACCCTATCCTCGTAACCTTAGACTGACCCACTGCTAGGGTATGTTACCATGCTCCAGTTTGCACTGGTAGAAAGTACCAGCTCAGAGAACAAGTACTACCATTGGAGATGCTGGAGGTGCAAAAACTGTTTGGTTCTTAATATGCTAAACTCAAATCTAGGGGGCAATCCTGAAAGCTCAACTCCTGGATGCTCAATCTGCACTTTGAAATACAAACCTGACCCGAAGGAAAAAAATGATGCTCTCATACCTCAGTGAACCATCATAATTAACAATAAAACTTAAAAATATTATTTATTGTGCTACCAGAAACAAGTTATAGCTGAAGATAAGTATGAAAAATCAGAAATTCTCATTAAATGAGAAATATAAAATATTCCTTAGATAAATTAATGAAGACCTAAGTAAATAGACATCTTTACTTATTTATGGTCAGAATACTCAGCATTGATTTCTCTCCAAACTTCTTATTAAATTCATCACTATGATTTGGTGAGATGCACTTACAATGACCAGGAAGGTAATCTCAAGAAGGACATAGAAAGTGTGAGGGCAGATATAAATGATGACAGATCCCTGGGGAAACACAGCTCTATTTCCATGTGACCTGCCTCTATCTGAAGCACTGGAGGGAAAATAATTTGATGTGAGGTTAGGGGAACCCAATCAAGGGGTGAGAGCAGAGATCTTCCCTTCCCTCCCAGGCTCCTGTGCTCAGAGCTGGCTGAGGCTCACTGTGTCCTACAGATAAGGTATAAGATGTGAGATGCTCTGTGAGGACACAGTCCCAGGGAGAAACAAGGCAGAGCTGGCTGGAGGCACCATATCTACATGAGCCTTCTGTTGTAAAGTGAGGAAAAGAAGGGTCAAGCACAATGAGTGTAAAGACTCAGGGCTGAAGTCCAGCAAACCTTTTGTGGGACATGAAGGTGAAGGAAGGCTCTACCATTGCTGGCAAAATTTTGAGTTTGCACCAGCGAAGAAGGGGGGAGCAGGATACATGGATCTGAATTTCCTATAGCTGATCCCCCTCAGGACATAAGAGAACTCTTGTGAGCATGTTTTCCCTGATACCACAATGCCTGGATTGTGTTCTCCTCTCTCTCTCATGGCTTATTGGAGCATCTCACTAAGAGCAGGATTAGAGGCAAGCCTTTGAAAATTCACAAACCCTTCAATGGATTACTCTCTCCTTTTGGCAATTCACTGCACTCAAAAACCTTCCTGTCAGTCCTGGAGTTTGTGCTCTGTGTCCTCCAATGAGTTAGGCTTATGGCAAAGTAAGCAGAAACATGGAAACTTTCTACTCTTTATATTTTGTATCATCTCATTTGAATGGAAACTACCTCCCTCTCTCAAAGAATGAAGAGAGGATTTGAGAGATTAGGGCAGGTCTGCTCAGCTGTGGGCCACGGAAGGCAGGATTGGTGGTGACTGTCACCACAGACTAGTACAATATTCTCCTTACTCTCTTTGCTCACTCTACAGATGACTGGATATATGAACAGGGGAAGGGTCCCTGCAAAGACACATGGGGATCTGATTCCTCCTTTTGTCTCTAGACCACAGTATCACTCTGTCTGTGTCTTTCTCAATTCCAAAATCCTGGGCCCAGTATGTGTTGACTCAGCTGCCATCAATTGGACCCTGGATCAGAGGACCACCATCTCCTGCATCAACATTGGAAGCAGCAAAAACATTGGTAGAAATTCTGTGAACTGGTACCAACAGCGCCAAGGCAAACCCCCCTATAATCATTATCTCCTGGGATGATAACCTACCTTTGGAATCCCTGATTGATTCTCCCTCACCCCATCTGGCAGCCTGGGCTTTCTGACCATCACTGGGCACCAGGATGAGAATGAGGCTGATTATCAATGCTCAGCCTGGGAAAGCAGGCTCAGAGTTCACACAGTGCTCCACTGTCATGAGGAGGTGAGACAAAAACCTCCTGTCTCCATAGTGATGGGGTTTCCTTGTATGGTTCCCATCTTTTCCCATGACAGATGCTTCCCTTTTATTCTTGCCTAAAAATTGGGTCTGAACTCCACCCTAGTAAACTTTCTTTAGTATGAATATTTTTCCACTCAAGTCTATCATTGAAATTGTCCTTATAGATGCATATCTGTTTTATGCAAACTGAGCCCAAATTCCTGGATGCTGGGGCATGTTGCTCCATGGTCAGATTCCCTGAGAATTGTGCTCATCAGCTAGGGCTGCCATAACATAATGCCACAGAATGGGTGGCCAAAACAAAAGATTGTTATTTTCTTACATTTCTGGAGGCTGAACATTCAATTTCCAGGTGGTGTCAGGGTTGATTTTTCCTGATCTCTCTCTCTCCTTGGTTTGAAGTTGATGGTTTTCTTCCTAGATTCTCACATAACTGTTCCCCTCTGTACTCACATCTGGAGACATTACCTTTTCTTATAAATACACCAGCTCTATTGATTAGGGCACCACCCTTATGACCTCATTTTCCTGTAATTACATTCCCCATTGCCTTATCCCCCAGCAATCACAATACGGGTTAAGGTTTCTCTATAAAATTTTAAGGGGACACAATTCAGTCTATATCAAGGGGTCAGGACAGACACCAGGAAGACAGAGTCCTGCTGTGTCTGGTTCAAGATAGTCAAAAGGCTAGATGACATGCATGCTCAATATTTATTGAACCCTACTATAGTCCAGTCTTGTGTCTGGGTGCTTAGCTCACAGGGTGGGAAAGAAAGGAAGGGTCTCCATGCTCAAAGTACTGTGATATTGTTTAGGGGGAGATACAGGACACATACACAAAATATCTTGTGGCTCACAGACACAAGACTTCCCACACAGGGACAATATGTCTCTGCATTCCCAAGTAACATCCACATCACAGAGCCTCAGAATGAGAGAGACTGCCCTTCCTGATCCCCTGATCAAGAACTCCAGTTTTCAGGATTACAGGACCAAATCTCCTGATCTTCCCTGACGCATTGTTGTGACAAGGGAGGTTGATTGGTTTGGGTAACACAAAGCATATCTGGTAGAAACTGGACTTAGTTCCTGAATAACCATGTAGCTGGGAGATCTGGTTTCCAAATAGGAGAAAAAATGATGGAAATTTCACCAAACAGTTCCTCAACCTGTGCATCCACTTCCTTCAACTGTCTTCAAAATTCATGTTAAGACACAGACTGTGGACACTGGAATCTGTTAAGAAGTCACAGGTCAGGCTATTCCCATCTCATAAACCTACAGCTTTGCTCCCAGATAAGTCTGATGTCCCTGCACTCCATCAATTCCAGGATAAGACATACTCACTCCCAGGCACAAGGTGCCAATCCAAAATGCATTCTGTCCCATCAGAGGGAGAAGACAGAAAAAAAAAATCCTCACACAATGGCCTCCTTTTCCCATAGAGAGGAAGGTCAAGATGCTTCCAGAAATCTCAATGGTGTGCCCTTCCACATCAGTTCATACATCAGATCCTCTATTTCACTGTAATTCTGCCGGGTAGTACCAGACTCAGGGGCCAGTACAGGAAGCACTCCTTTTGTCCACACACTCCAGACAGGCCTCACCTCCTCCCAGGATCATTTAGTCACCTCTGTGTCATTGCTGAGTGTCCACACCAACAGGATCCTCACAGGGAGTGAAATCACAGTCTGCCTGACTCTTATTGCACTGTGACTTGCCCCTCTGGGACACAGAGACAGCTATTAAGAGTCACAACTAAACGATCCTCATTTTCCTCTGCTTTGGACTTCTTTGTCAGTGTCTGTCTGGAGTGTTCTTTATCTGTTAATGTTGCATTATGTCTTCAGGTCTAGGATCATTTCTTTTCCCAAGTTCTACTCTCTCCCTTGTGTTCTCCTCTTTTCACCATTCAATTCATAATCCCAAGAAAAGACCTCTCATCCATTGCTTCAATGAAGTGTGTGAGGTGTGGATATCAGCAAATACACAGACAGGTTCAGTAAATAATTTACTTTGCAGGAAATCACGCCAAGACCTAGGAAAAGTAATACTGATCTTAAGGATTTTAGACTCTGCCACAACATTGTGACTAGATTGGGTAGAAGAATCCCCTGGGTTTTTTTCAATCAATAACCTCCAAAACTGTCCAATTGTATTTTTCAAAAAATTGCATGTCTCTCATATAAATAGATTATAAGAGAATTTCAAAAATTTATTCAATTTCTATATTACTCATGATTCCAGTAAAATGGTAAAGGATTTTAAATAGTATTTTCAAAACATGTACTTAGATTTCACCAACATATGGCCAAAAAGGACACTTTCTGTGATGGAGATGATTTGGTTTGTATTATAAGAGTAATAAAAATATGAGCTTTAGATTGATCTGCTCCTGTGACAAATATTACTTACATGATTCCATGTTAAATGTTCAAAGGAGACCACCCAGGTGTTAGATTTCCCCATGCTAGCCTTCCCATCTGATATCCCCTAAAAGGGATCTATTTTTTTCCCCACCTAAGAGCCTCCCCCCACCTTTCCGGGTCCCTCCTCTGCCATATAGATCCACCCTGCCTTCTTTTCCTGGAGCCACCACAGTCATGCTAAAACAGTGAGCAAGCCCATCAGCCTGATCAAACAAAGTCCATCTTCCTGGGTTCCTCAGACCCTTCCCTACCAGAGTCTCCCCCTTCTGAATGCTTGTGACCTTGCTCCTGGGAGGTCCTCTTTCCCTGGGTCATGTTATTCATCTCTGGATCTCTTTGTTTATACCCATCAATAGACTCTTTACATCTTAAACTGAACCCAGGGATCCTCAAATCATATCTCCTCTTGTCTCTGATTCCCTCATCTTGGGAACCCAACAGCCTTCACCTCCTCATCTATGATTGCAGTAGTGGACTTGCTGGTCTCCCTGGCTCCAGTGGTGAAAGTAGGAAGTGAGGCCCACTGTTTGCTCCCTCTGCTCATGTTTCTTCTTCAGGGGAAGCTTCATGAGGCAGGGGTCAGACTGTCTGCCAGGACACATGGTGCTGGGCCAGGATGGGGACCTGAAAGGAGGAGATTTACCTGTGCACATGTTCCTCTCTTTGCCCTAAGACTGAAAGCTAGGGGGCACCCATGAGGGAGAGCGCCCCCATGGGAAAAGGAAACAAGTGTAACCTCACCCTATGTGCGACTTCCAGTGCAGGCAAGCAAATGTCTATTTATTATAGTGTGAGAGAAAGTGGAAAAATCACTAACAAATGCTCTAAATCAGAAGCACCTGTGTGGCTCAGTTGGTTAAGTGTCTGCCTTTGGTGCAGGTCATGATCTCAGGGTCCTGGAATCAAATCTGGGTCATGCTCTCTGCTCATCAGGGACTCTGCTTCTCCCTCTCACTCTCCCTCTGTGCACTATCACTATTTCTCAAATAAATAAATCGAAATCTTAAAAAAAAGAGAAATATCTGAATCAAATTTACTGCATGGTAACAAACAAAACTAATAAGATAAAAAAATTTCAATGGAACAAAAATAGGTGAATATATTAATTTAACAGTAGAATTAAATGATTTTACTGAAATGACAAAAAATACATTTTATGAAATAAATATAACTATTTTTTAAAATAAAATGTAAGATTATTCACTTCTGGATCTCCATGGGGACAGAAGACATCAGTGGAGATCTAAAGTAGAGAGGGAAAGCTTGGACTAATATTGGAGGATAATCATAAGGGAGAGGGAGCAACCATAAGTGACCCATTGGAAAGTAATACTCAAAAATATAAATGCCCTTTGTTTGAGTAACAGCATTAACTTGGAGCCTGGTTAAAAGTACTCAAAAAGAGCAAAAGATCTTAAGGGGCAACTGGTGGAATTGCTTGGTCATTGGCATGGACGTAAGCCTACAGACCCAGGACAGCCACTGTCAATGACCGCCCACACCAGAAAGAGTCTGGCAGGGCCCCCAGTTGTGGTTTTCTGGGGCTTTCCAGGGCTTTCAGCACTGCTTGGGCTGGGAACATTCCTGCCAATGCCTGAGAAAATGCAGTGTGAACTCCATTTGGGGCCTCTGCCCGCAGCCTTCTGCGAGCTGAGTGGCTGTGTGGTCTGAGCACACAAAAGGCAGCCACCATAAGGGGGCTCCCTGAATTAATAATGCTCATGGCTTTAGTGGGACAAGGATGCAGAGAAAAGCAGTGACCTTGGGTGATCACTGGGACGGTGGCTGGGGGAGGTTGCTGTGTTCAGCAGAGTTTGTAGAGGGAGAGTCTGTGTCTTCTGGAACACCCAGAGGGGAACAGTCTGAGGCTTCTATCTGAGACAAAGGTCTGGGTGCAGACAGATTCTTTGCTCTGACCCTCTGAAAAACCACAAAAGGCTGCCAAAGAACAAAAACCTCCAGAGAACAAAAGCTCAAAAAACTGGTTTCCTCAGAGCACAGCCCCTTGATAGGGGACAGGGTGACTCAACCCAAGAAAGATTGACTGGAAAATGAAGCAGCAGGCTCCTACTCCAGGAGACAAGCCAAAAGAACAAGAGGGCAACCACCACAGGGTCCCCATAAAACTGTAAAACCCCAACATTGGGGATAAACAATGTATTAAGCTCATGGTATTTCCTCTAAACATATATATTACATAGATACAACTTTTCTTTTTTCTTTCTTTCTTTCTTTGTTTCTTATGACTATTCTTGTTTTTTTAATTTTTTAAACCTAGTTACATTTACAACTAGAGGTTTAATACAACATATTTTATAATAACTTTTTAACTTGAACTTTTTCATACATATATCTGTGTCTTTGCTTTTTAATATGCATATACATATAAGCTTCAAGGTAATCTTTTTTTCCCCTATGGAATACTACCCTATAGGCTGCTTCCTGACAGCATACAGGAGAAGAATGAGACACCAAAAAGTCAGCTACAAGAGGAAAGGAGCAGGGGTCGAGAGTAGAAAAGATTGTCACTCCAAACAACCCCTCAGTTTCATATTTAACAGAAAGTAGGTAACAACCAACAAAGAAGCTGAGGTAGGATACACATTGACCATGAGTGTTGTAGATAAATAAGAAGAAAGTCAAAATATGTCTGGTAATATAGCACATGAACTATAGTCGAGCATGCCCAAACAAAAGGTATTGTCTGACTAGCTGTAGGTACTCTCTGGGGAAAGGGAGATATCAGAGAAATAAAGCAGATGGTGTTCCATCCTTAGTGGGACAGGCATTCTCAGCTGCTCGGCTTTAAGGATGTCTATCATCCTCTCCCCAGAGGCCTGTTGCTAGTACATGTTTTTCTTAAGGCTATCTTTAAACATGCTTCATAACTAGTATAAATTCTCATGGGTTATATATTAAGTAATGCATTCTTCTGAGAGAGGGTTACACCTATATATAAACCAGTTTTAATTTCCCTGTATCTCTGGAAAGTTGAGTCCTTTAACAAAGATAACAAGATACACCCAGGAAGAACCAAAATAACCTTCCTCGCTCACATCAAGGATTTATAACAACCCTCCCATCTTATTCTTCTGTTACTGTTTCTGTTTATTTGTTTTTGTTCTGGTATTATATAGATCTTATTCTTGGGATTCATTTTGGCTGGATTTTTCTTTTTTCTCTGTAATTTACTTATGTTGGTCTTTTTTGTTATTATTGCTCATTTTTGTTTATATACCTTATAAATCTTACTTTTGGGGCTCATTTTAGCTGGGTTCTCTCTCTCTCTCTCTCTCTCTCTCTCTGTCGCTCTCTCTCTCTCTCTCTTTTGCTTTCTCTCTCTTTTTTCTTCCATTTTGATGGTGAATTCCAATTGCTCCAAAAATTTCCAGGGTGCATCCTTGCCTGGTGGCACTCGTGGTTGATATATTCAGCTATATATCCCCTCAACCACCTCTCAAAAAAATGACTATGGGGAGGAATACCCACCAGAGGAAAAATTCAGAGGTGTTGCCCTCTCCATCAGAACTACTGGATATAAACATAAACAGTATTTTGGAAAGGTAATTCAGCATAACAATTATCCAGACAATGGCTAGGTTGGAGAAAACCATTACTGACAACATAGAATTTCTAATGGTGGAAATGAGAGCCAACATCGCAGATGTTAAAAATGCTATCAATGAGATCAAATCTAACCTAAATACTCTAAAAGCTAGGGTAACTGAGGGAGAAAATAGAATTGGTAATCTAAAGGACAGACTGATAGAGAAAAAGGATCAGGAGGAGGCCTGGAACAAACAGCTCAGAAGCTATGGAAATAGAATCAGGGAAATAAATGATACCATGAAACGTTCCAACATCAGAATTATTGGGATCCCTGAGGGGTGGAAAAACAAAGAAAATTAAAGATGGAGTTGAAAAACTTCCAGATGAAAATTTCCCCAATCTGGAGAATGGAACAAGTATTTCTGTCCTAGAGGCATAAAAGATACCCACCAAGATTAATGAATCTAGAGAGACCTCAAGATACTTAACTGTGAAATTCATGAATCGTGATTTCAGACAAGAGATCTTAAGGGCAGCTAGGGAGAAGAGATTCCATAAGTAGAGAAGAAGCACCATCAGAATAATGTCAGAGAAGTCCACAGAAATCTGTCAAGCCCAAAATGGCTGGCAAGATATATTAATGGCACTAAATAAGAACATGTAGCCTAGAATACTTTATCCAGCAAGGCTGACATTAAAAATGAATAGACAGACAAAGAGCTTCCAAGACTGGCAAGGTTCAAGAGTATGTGACCACCAAGCTGGCACTACAAGAAATATTAAGGGCAATTTTATAAAAGAAGAAAGAACCACAGAGTAACAGAGAACAGAAATTTATAGAGAGAATCTTTAGAAACAAGTACTTCACAGGCAACGTGATGTCAATAAAAATGTATCTTTTAATAATCACTCTCAACGTGAATGGCCTAAATGCTCCCATAAAATGGCACAAGCTTGCAGACTGGATAAAATGACTGGACACATCCATATGTATCTACAAGAGACACATTTGTAACCTAATGATACATTCACACTGAAAATGAAGAGAAGGAGAGTTATTTTTAATGGCAACGGGCCTCAAAAAAAAAAAAAAAAAGAAAGCTGGGTAGTGGTTCTCATCTCAGATAAATTAGATTTTAAGCTAAAGACTGTAGTCAGAGATACAGAAGGATACTACATCACTCTTAAAGTGTATACCCACCTAGAAGATCTAACAATAGTAAATAATTATGCTCCCAATATGGAAGCAGTCAACTACATAAGCCAACTATTTATCAAAATAGTCATATTAATATGAATACATTAATAGGAGGGGATCTTAACATGCCATTCTCAGTATAGACAGATCATCCAAGCAGAAAATCAAGAAAGAAACAAGAGCTTTGATTGACACATTGGACCAGATGGACCTCATAGATCATATACAGAACATTCCACCCCCCAAAAAACAGAATACTCATTCTTCTTGAGTGCACATGGAACTTTCTCCAGAATAGACCACACACTGGTTCAAAAATCAGGGCTCTATGGATACCAAAAGACTGAGATTATTCCCTGCATATTATCAGACCACAATCCTTTGAAACTGGAACTCAGTCAAACACACACACACACACACACACACACACACACACACGCACACACACGTTTGGGAGGAATGCAAACACATGGAAGCTAAATACCATCCTGTTCAAAAATGTTTGGATCAACCAGGATATCAAAGAAGAACTTAAACAATTCATGGAAACCAGTGAGAATGAAGACACATTGGCCAAAACCCTATTGGATACAACAAAGGCGGTCCTAAGAGGGAAATACCTAGCCATCCAAGCCTCAGCAACAAATAAATAAAAATAAATAAATAAATAAATAAATAAATAAATAAATAAATAAATAAATAGAAAAATACAGGATACACAAGCTGTCTTTACAGTTTAAAGAACTGGAAAATCAACAACAAATTAAGCCAACCCCACACACAAGAGTGGAAATAATCAATATTAGAGCAGACATCAATGAGTTAGAAACTAGAGATACAGTAGAACACATCAATGAAACTAGAAGCTGGTTCTTTGAAAGAATCGATATGTTCAATAAACTACTGGCCAAACTATTCCAAAAGAAAAGAGAGAAGACCTAAAATAATAAAATTATGAATAAAAGGAGAGAGATCACAAGTAACTCCAAGTTACATGAAACGATCATCAGAAATTATCATCAACAGTTAGATCCCAATAAATTAAGCAACTTAGAAGAAAAGGACGCATTCCCGGAGAAAATATAATCTTCTAGGACTGAAACAGAAAGAAATTGACAACCTGAATATACAAATATCTAGTAAAAAGATTGAAGCAGTGATCAAAAATCTCCCCAAAAAACAGGAACCCTGACAGATTCCCTGGGGAAATCTACCAAACATTCAAAGAATAAATAGTATCTAATCTCCTGAAGGTGTTTAAAAATTAGAAATAGAAGGAAAACCCCAGACTCTTTTTATGAAGCCATAATTACTCTGATCCCAAAACCAGACAAAGACCCCATCAAAAAGGAGAATTTAAGACCAATATCCCTGATGAATATAGATGCCACGATTCTCAATGAGATCCTAGCTAATAGGATCCAACAGTACATTAAAAAAAGATTATCCATCATGACCAGGTGGGAATTATCTGTGGTATATAAGGCCATGGTTCAAAATTGGAAAACAATCAATGTGATCCAAAAAATCAATAATGGAAGAGAAGAAAATCACATGGTCCTCTCATTTGATGCAGAAAAAACATTTGACCAAATACAGCATCTGTTCCTGATTAAAACACTCAAAGCATAAGGATAGAGGGAACATTCCTCAACTTCATAAAATCTATCTATGGAAAACCCACAGCGAATATCATTCTCAATGGGGAAAAGCTGACTGCCTTCCTTTTGGGATGAGGAACACAACAAGGATGACCACTCTTGCCACTGTTGTTCAACATAGTATTGTACCCAGCGTAGGGCAGGAACTCCCAGCCCTAAGATCAAGGGTTGCTGACTTCTGACTCAGCCAGCCAGGTGTACCTCTTTATTTTGTTTAAAAATGTTTATATTAGGTATTTATGTTGTTTATAGCTACTTTATTATCTTCTTTTCAAGTGTGCAGAAAGGCAGATTTTTTTTAATCATATTAGTCACCATGTGGTACATTGCTAGTTTTTGATGTAGTGTTCCATAATTCATTGTTTTCATATAACACCAAGTGCTCCATGCAGTATGTGACCTCCTTAATACCCTTTAATGAGATGTTGGTATCTTTGAATAAAGAGGGTATAGGGAAAGGTGTCTGTTCTTGGGGCTCCAAGTGTAGGCTCCATCTCTGAGCTATGAGTGGGGCTGCAGGCCTTCCCATCTTTCAGGGGATTCATCTTCATGAACATGGTGAGAAGAGGCAGGAGGCTGGGCCAAAACACCTTCAGGGCCCCTGTGGGGTGGACAGCACTGTTAGAAGAAGTGGATGAAGCCCTGGGACAGAGCAGGGTTTAGGGGCTCCGTTCTCAATCCCACAATAATACTATTAGCCCCCAAGCTCAGGCAATGCTGTCTCCATGCTGGACACCATGTACACATGCATACCTATAGATGTACATATAAGAACCCTCACTTGTAATGGCCCTGTGAAATCCTTGTCCGTTTACAAATGAAAAAGATAAGGCTTAGAGAAGTTGGGGACTTGTTCCCAAACAATTAGGAGCCCTAGTGGCACTTCCAGGTCATTTGGATTCAAACCTATTCTCTTCACAGCTGTGCCTTTCAACTGTTGGTCACATGGGACCTCCCCCGGGATAGTTGGGGGCAGGGAGAAGATCTTGGAGTGGGAAGAACCAGAGATTCGGGTAGGGCCCTGGTCGAGAGGATCCTGATGGAGTCTGTTCCAAGGGGCTAGGCCAGCACTACTCGTTCCCATGTCCACATGTCCAGAAGAAAGGCTAGTGGTCAACATCAAGCATGTCAATACTGTGTATTCTCAGAGTGGGTCTGTCCTCCTCACATTGAAATGCAAGGAAATAGCAAGTAGGGTGGACAGTTTTGGGGACAACAGCTGGGTGGGGCAGGAGGAGACCAGCTGCATGTCAGAGTGTGTTAGCATCTGAGGTAGGTGGCACACCCTACTTCAGGTCACAGTAGTGAGTCTGGATTCTGCCTGAGGTAAGGACAGACCTGGGTCTAGATAGGCTCAAGATGTAGGCACACAGAAACCTATGTTGAATTTCCTTAGTGTCTGGTGTGCCATGCTGGTCATGGACCCATGGGACAGATGTCCCCCAACAGCTTTCTGGACGGGCCACCTGGGCTTGCCCACAGGCTTCAGTGTTTCCAGGTAGAAACTGAGACCCTGGTTAGGAAGAGTCTGTATAGTTATTACTCACAGCAGAGGGCTGTTTCATTCCTTCCCTTCCCTTCTCTTCCCTTCCCTTCCCTTCCCCTCCCC
>ML110597.1:26223-49248 GCA_003697995.1 Taxidea taxus jeffersonii
TTTTTTTTTTTTTTTTGTTTTAAGTGTGAAGAAAGAATTTTTATTCCTGCCCATATCAATGACCAGGAGTGTGACTAGAACCAGTGTTTCCCAACCAGGGAGAATTTTGCTGCACAGGGGACATTCGTCAATGCTAGAGACTTTTTAATTTTTATTTTTACTTTACATCCTCAGACCTTATCTATTCTGTAAATAACAGTTTGTCCTTTTTGACTACCTTTACCATTTCTCCGCACCCCTGCTTCTGGAAGCCACCAGTCTGTTCTGGTTCTGAGAGCTCCACTTTTATAGATCCCTTATGTAAGTGAGACCATGTGATGTTTGCCTTTCTCTGACTCCTCTCACTTAGTACAGGGCCCTCCAAGTTCATCCATGCTGTAGCAAATGGCAAGATATCCTTCCTTCTCATGGCTGTGTTATATTCCATAAATGTACTATACTTTCTTTACCTGTTTTTCTGCAGATGGGCTTGTAAGTTTTTTCCTTGTTTTGGCTGATGGGAATGATGCTTCCACTGACATGTGGGTGTAGACGTTTTGTGTTAGTGATTTCTTTTTCTTTTGGTCCATACACTGAAAGGGGGCTGCCAGAAAAGGGGCAGCCATGTGGTAGCTATATTTTTAATTTTAAATATTTTGAGAAATGGGCAGAGATGGTATTGGAGACAGGATGGCAAGAGTGAACTTTGGGAGCAGAAAGGCCAAAAACCCAAGTCTGGAGGGATATGTCAACGTCATTGCTGAGCCTTGAGAAGAGTAGACATCCACCCTATTCCACACATCCCAAACCTGTTCTGGAACTGCTCCCCACAAGGCTGAACCTGCCTGTTTCCTCTCAGACACAGCAGCTTCTTGCCACAGGTTCTCTTCCATAGACATTCCTATACCTAACTGCCAGCAAACTCTGATTCTGCCCTTGAAAAATATCCCAAACCTAGTTTCCACTCCTACCATCCATTCTTTTGGTCACCTGCCTGACCTCCTATGTCATCCCTTGCCCCCTACAGTGGGTTCGAGGTTTTGAATCTTAAAACAGGCTCAGCTCATGACATCTTCTGCCCCAGACATTCCAGTGCCTTCCAACCTGCCTTTAAGATAACTATATATGTATTTTAAAAAGATTTTATTTATTTACTTGACATAGAGAACAAGAGAGCACAAGCAAGGGGAGCAGTGGAAGGATAGGGAGAAGCAAGCTCCCTTCTCGGATATAGCTCATGTAGGGCTAGATCCCAGGACCCTGATATCATGAGCCAAGTGGAAGGCAAACACAAATATCTGACCCAACCAGGCGCCCCCACCTTTAGGTTATTACCCAGAGTCATCCTGGAGGAGCGAGGCCCTCTCTGGGAGGACCTCTCCCATCACTGCCCCTTGCCCCATGTCTCCCCTTGCCTTCGGGGCTCAGCCTGCAGCCCCCAGCAACTCCTCCAGCACCCTGAGCCCACCAGGCAGTGTGGGCTCTGCAGCATTCCCTGCCTACTCCCAGGCATTCCCAGGCTGATTTTCCTCCCCCCGCCACACACCTTCTGGGCTCCATACCCTCTCCAGAGTCTGTCTTCCTGTGTCCATATGCTTGCTCTTTCCCTAAAGCCATAGAGCCTGGTGTCTGCCTTTTACCCTCCTTCATCTGCAGATCTGCAGCTATAGGAGATTAGGCATACTTTGAACATTTTTGTTATTATTATTATTATTATTTATTTTGCATTCCAAGATTCGTTGTTTATGTACTTTCTAATTAAATGCCACCTGGACAACTTCCTCCTACTCAGCTCTCCAGTGATTTAGGGGTTCCTGGAGAGGGGGAGACTGAGGAGGATTATGTGTCACTTCCCTGGCTCAGATGCTCTATTCCCATTAGTACAAAGAGGCCTCTGCTAAAACTTCGACCTTGCTGCTGCCAAGCTGCCTGGTGCCCATTTGTTGTGGACCTCTGCGGAAAGCCTCTTTGGATTCAGTGTCTTCAGCTCCAACCACCTTAAACCAGCCAGGGAACTGATCAGGTGGAAAACTGCAGTAAAGTCACAGTTAAGGAAATGCTTGGGGGAAGGAGTATTCTAGTCAATATAATTTTTGGTTAACTGAGTACCACCAGAGTTTTTATTAGGAGCAGATGACATGATGTGAAAGGAAGTGGACAAATTTTGGATGGAGGCTTTCCTTTATTTAACCTTTGTCTGCCATTTGAAGTCATGTGACTCTGGACCTCAATTTTCTCATCTATAAAAGGGGGGCAGTAATAGCTCTCTTGTTGTTTGGCCATTAGATCAAGAGGGGAAATGTTTGCAAGTCATTCAGCTATAGACTTGGTGGCTACACGGGAGATTGGTAAAGTGTGTTCCCTTCCTTTGTCCTTCGTTTGCATTCTTCTCAGAAATAATTCTTAATACATTGGCATACAGCATTTTAAAAACCTTGCATTAATATAGAGCATTGAAAGAGAGGGTACTGTTCCTGGTGGGGGTAGCAGTGACTCATTATTGTGGGATATTTATGAGAAAAAATAGCATATCAAGTATTTTGAATGCTTTTGTATCTCAGTGTGGAACAGCAAAAATAAAGAGGCTGTTTTATTATTTTTGAAATGCCTATTCTTTGCATCTCTCTTCTAAAAATTGAATGTGGGGGAAAATTGGTAGCTAAGTCAGCATGGCACGTTCAAAATGGCAGATAAAGCAACTCTCTTATTGCATCTCACTTAAAAAAAATAAAAGATGTGAAAACCCTCTAAAAAGCAGTAAAGGAGTAATAGACTGAGGAACACAATGACCAAAAGGAAAAAAAAAAAAAAAAGAAGAAGGGACAGGAATGATTCAGGGATTGGAGGTGAAGCCGTTTCTAGGGAACTGCTTTCAGATGGTGGAACAGGGGCCATGGGGGTCAAGGTAGCAGCCTGGGGACACCTGGAGTGCTCTGGGTCACAGAGGTACTGATATGACCTGGAGCTGGTGACAGAGGGAAGAAGTAATGGTTTGTCTCTGGAACAATCTACTTCCTGCCCTGAACTGAATGCAGAATAGTCAGCAGCTATACAGGACAGACAGAAGGACACACAGGTAAGGTTCTCTTCTATTGAGGACGAATGGCCCAGAGGGAAAATCTCTGCACTCTGGGATCCGGGTGTGTCCCACATGACCCAAGTTGACAACCCGAGTGCTCACATGCAGTCATCCATGTGCCCACACAGGTTTTATTGAGATTTAAGTTTTGTTTTTTGTTTTGTTTTGTTTTTGTTCTTTTTCCTTTTAAGAGATTTAAGTTCTTAAGAAGAGAGTGCTCTAGCCTCATGGGCTGTGAGGAGCACGGTCCCTGCTATTGGAAATCTGTGTTCCTTGCACTTGGTTGACATTGTACTGAAACATGACAGCAGTTTCAACAACACTTGGGCAGCCTGGCAGTGTCTAGAGATACTATACACAAGTGGTGGAGTTTCCTTTGCTCCTAAAAATGGATGAGAGACCCTTTTTCTTTCTTCTCTTCACTATTATCTAGCCTTCCATTGAAGTATTAAACCTATATTTTAGAGAAGAACCATCAAGACTTGAAGAAATTTGTTATTGGTCTACCCCATTCCCTGTCACAGGGCCCATGCCCGGCTATGACATGGTGCGTGCACTGGGGTTTGGTTTAGACACTAAAACAAACTAGCCTATAAGTCACTGTGCTGTAAATATAAGCATTTAAGAAGCTCTCAGGATAGTCCTTCTAAAATGTGAATTAAGATATTCCACAATTCAAGTCTGTAAATGGAAAAGTAGCCATCACCCTGAGTAGTGATTTGTTTTCTGAAACCTTAGAATATAAAACCTTTGCCTCTGCTCACTGAAATCTGAGTCTGTTTGTCCAGTTGTGACTAATGAAGTTTTCAGAAATAGTTTCTAAAAGGAGTTCAAACACTTTCAGGCTAGATGCATCTCCTGATATACTCCTCTTTTGCTTAGGGGATTTTTTTTTTCCTTATTTAAAGAGTAACTATATTTTACTGCTGAGCCTGAAAGTCAGATAATAGGAGAGGTGGACAGTACTGTGGACGTCACGTGTCGAGCTGTGGGTGAGTGTGGGGCAGCTGCTCCATAGGCCACCACGAGGTGGAGGAAGGGAAGGGGCACTTTCATCACAAATGGGACACACGTTGAGTGTGATGTTAGTGACAGGGTCTTTGGATCCTAGTAGAACTCAATTACTGGACATGTGACCATGAGGAAGGTGACCTTGACCTTGCTGAGCTATTGCTCCCTTGTCCACAGAACAGAGAGAATATTCACCCAAAGGAACAACAAGGAGGCCTTCATCCCATCCATCTCCACAGAGAGGGACATTCTTATCCTCTGGACTCCCATTCAAATGCTCTGGTTCCACAAGAGTGTGACTCCCTTGGGGCAGGAGATACTTCCTCCTCTGTGGGGTGATTGGGACTGGTGACCACATGTGCTCTATAGTAAGAGACATGGCTTCAAATTCTTTGAACAGGAAACCTTCTTTTTTTTCCTTTTTTTTCTTTTCAGCTTTGCATTGACTTATACCTTGTTATTCCAGTAATCTCACTGCTCATCCCCTTGCCTTGTTAAATGAGCTGTCCCTGTCAGGCAGCACAAATAATTATACAGACCCCCCTCACAGAGACAGGCTTTTTAAAGGCAATTTCATTAACAAAGACTATATGTTAGTGCACTGGAGACTGTCAGTGAAAAGGACCTTTTTCATTTTTATGTTTAAATCTGTTCATCTTCAGAGCAGGTATTTTATTCTAAGAACTTGGAGGACAAAGATCACGAGCAATTTTGTAAATCTTCAAAATAGCTCCATAAAAGACATACTGTTATCTCAGAGCACACTTATGAAAAGACTTTAGATGGTGAGGCTAATTAATATGTTCAAGTCACAGAGCCAGGGAGAGGAGATAAGATACATTGGTGTCTGGCATGTAGGAGCTGCTCATTAAAGACTGGATAAACCACCAGGAGTGCATGGCAAGGGGGATAGGATCCAGCCCCAGACCCATCAGCTCACAGAGCAGAGGCTTTGGCCGGGGCATCTGGCTTCTCCCAGAGTGCCGAGGTCCAGGCCTAGAACACATGCAAGCAATCCACAGGTACAGGTATGTTATCTTCCATCTCTGAAAGGGAGCGGGATGCCCTCTGAACAGTGCTGATAGATTGGAGTCTGCCATGGGCACCCTCCTATACCCACTGTGCTTCTGCCCACAGCATGTGTCATGGGGGACTTGGTCCCCAGTCCCTTGGACATTTCACGGGGATGCTGTTGGCACATCTGCTCTGCAGGATCCTTTGCTGTTCAGGATCTTGGGGAAGGGTGGGGAGAGAGTAATGGAAACTCTACATGGAAATGTCCCACTCACAGTGGGTCACATTGCTATTTTCCTGGTATAAACACCATTTTCTAAAGTCAGCAATGGTCTGGAAGTGAAATTGTGCTGTATTTTGAGTGCTCTGATTTTACAAACCAGCATCTGCAGCACGGTTGGGGATAAGATTTCTGTTTATAACACTATATCACCCCAAAATGGAAAGACTCCCAGTTCCATATATAGTAACAATTAATTTTTAATGAATGACAATCTTAAGCTCTTCACTTGACAAGATAATGCTCTTTTTTTGCATAATTTATATAGGGTAAACAGCTTGTTAAATACAGATGTGTAAATATATGTTGATCTGGCCTTTCAATGTTGCCATTGGATAATTTACTGCTTTCTTTTAATTTTGACAATGAAACTATAGCAGCATGGGAAGTGGTTACTCTTCATGAAATCCACATCATATAATTGCTCTTATGAGATCTTACCTAATTGGTTACACTTTTCCCTTGAAATTGATTTTTTAAAATTTCCTGATTTGATGAAAAGTGGCAGGAAACATAATTAGGGCAAAGAACAGAATCTGAGAACATATCATCTTGAAATATTCCATGATAATAACTTTATTTATTAAGTCTTACATCTTACACATCTTAAACGTACATAGCATTGGAAGTCAAGGGATTAGGGTTTGCTTCTCACCATGAAGATGTGTTTTATTTAAATTAATTTCATAGGCAGGGATACTAGGTGCAGAACCAGCCTAGACATTCCTGTGCTTTTCCTGTAGGCCCACAGCAAGCATATACATGCCTGCCATGTCTCAGGACCTCATTGTCCCATGTGCTTTGGTGGAGTTTCTGTGCACAGCCTATCATGTCTACCAGTTGGCCCCTCCAGTGATTTAGAAGGGCTGGAGAAGTGTCAAGGAAGCAGTGTCCCCTGTTGCTAGTCAGGCTTGAGTGACTAGGGGAACTGCCCAGGGAAGGAGCCTGGCACCTCCCCAGTCAAGGCTCATCCCATGCAGTAAGGAGCCAAGGGAACAGTGCATGCCTCATCCTTGCCCAGGGTCCACATACTGAGCACAGCCATTTGGGGCTGAGCAACAGAAGTCCTCGTGCTCTCAGACTGAGGACTGTCCCTTCATTTACAACCCAAGTTCTGCCCCTGTGGGCATGTCCTTTGCCCCCTGCATCTTCCCTCCCAAACCCAGACTCACTCTCCATCAGCTGAGCCAGCTGGTTGGCATGGAGCTCTGGTCTCACTAACCAAGGCCTGGGTTTTCACCGTATATTAGGATGAGGAAGGCACACCTAACCAAAGTCTGAAGCTCCCATCCTCCTGATCCAAATGTTGGCCTTGCTCTGAGTGCCATTAGCTCCTAGGGACAGGGATGGCACCATCCCGCAGCCCTTCCCCATTACCTGCTGGACTCACATTTGTCTCAGGGGCCATGGCAGCCTCTCCCATGTCCAGAGCTGAATGCCACTTATGTCTCCTCAGCCTCCACCCACGTGCATCTTGGGTGCTTAATCAACAGCAACCATCTTCCACTGTGGTAGACACCCGCTTAGGTCAGTGATGTTCAGCCCCCTTGGCAGGGGACAGCTGAAACATGGGATGCCTTCTTCTTGCAGTTAGTTGTAATCATAATCATTCTATCCATTGAGTGCTGGCCATGTGCTGGACACTAGGAGATTTGTTTGCACTGATGTTGTTGATCCACATTTCGGGACTGCAATGACCACTTCCTGCCAAATGTGTCTCCTTCCTTGGTGTCCCTTCCCTGAGTGTTGAGTAGCAGAGTCAGGCACTGCAGGGCAGCAAGGACCTTCCTCCCAATCTCTATTGGCCCCCAGGTTGGTCACGGTCACAGATGGAATTCCTTTCAGTCCAGACCAGAGCACAGTCCTGCTCTTCCTCTTGGTGTTTCTCTCTGTCCATTTCTTTTTAGAAATGAGAGAAATAACACCGTGTGGGGTTGTTGAAAGGACTTCTAGATGGAAACATGCCACAAAAGTATTGCCTGTATCCTCTGAATCATGATTGCCTCAGCCCTCACATTAAATGATTGAAATTTATTTTTTTTCAAATGTCCAATTATTTCCATTCCCATACAGTGATCCCTCTTCCCACCCTCCAGTGTGGTACAAGACTGCTGTGTCCATGAGCAGGCTCTAGAATCCCCAATACATGATGCTGTCAAGCTGAGGCCTGTGCATCCAGAAGCTGCATCTGGAGGACTTGGGGATCTTCCAGTGCTTTGCCAGTAAATGAAGGAAGGGAGATCCAGACCTGCACCTACGTGCAGGCCTCCAGTGAGTACTGCCCCTCAGCAGAGCCAGACCACCTGGGCTGGGCCCTCAGCCAGAGTTCCCCAATATTTGTGTGTCTGACACCCTTGGAAAATGGTAGCATCTGTTCAGCAAATGGACAGGGTACAGGGGCCAGCAGTGACCCTCTGTGGTGAGCCACCTCTCCGGCTGACAGGAACCCATGTGCTCAGGCCCTGGGCAGCAAATACACCTCATCGTACTCATGCTCTGTTGCCTGAACAGCTCTCAGGCTAACCTCGAGCCCTCCTCTCTACTGGAAGTGGGGCTGGGGAATGGGGATCTCCATTTTTCTGGAAAGAACTGAAAGGCTGTTCAGTAAATAGCTTATTCCTAAACTTTTCTTTGGATCTTTCCTCCTTTTTTAATATTCATTTTCTATTTTAGTTTTATTGAACAATTATAGGTCTTCTGTAAGTTTATTTTATTATCCCATTAGGAGAAAGACTTTGGCACTCTGTCTTTGAAAAATAAAATGAAGGTACAGGTTTTCACTGTATCTGTGGATTTTTTTCTTCATCCCACAGTTGTAACATTGCTCTTCTAAAATGAAGTAGAACTTAGTGATTATGGAATTACATCCTTCACATTTGCCCTTTTGGAAGCAAAATGCTGATATCCTCAGGTGTCAAAGCCATTTGAGAAAGAAAATCATGTCCATATGAAGGTGGGTCTTGTCCACCAGAACTTCAGAATTTAATGATTCAATGTTTATATTATAGTAAAGTAGAGGTCACTTCCTTGGACCTTGCCCAGGGCTCAAATTTAGCCTCTGGTTTGGGGCCTAGGAAGCCAGTATAACTTCAAAAAGTGGCGATCATATTGGATACTTAAGCTGGAAACTGAGTTTCAATCAATTAGAATTATTTAAAGTGTATTTTATCAGTGTCAGCTGGGCGGCTGTGTGGCACAAATGAACAGTTATATTTTTCTTCTTTTAAACTTAACTTTAATTCCAGTATAGTTAGCACACTGATATCTTAGTTCATTCGTTCAACATTCACTCGGCATCTGGCTCTGTCAGGCACTGGGGTCTGTCAGGCCTGGGGACAGAGCTCTGAGGAAGACATGCGAGCAGAGGTCATGAAGCGGGGAGACAGACAGTGAAGGAGGGGATCATTTAGCCAGGGATGAGGGCTGTGAAACAAGGGAACAGGCCGGACCTGAGGTGACCAGGGAGGCCTCCCTGACCCTCCATCTCAGGCCCCTAGCTGCCATTTTGTTGTTCAGGATGTCCCCTTCTATCACACCCTACTGCCTTCTCTTTGGTGGCTTTTGGTCAGCAAGGGGGAGGGAATTCAGAAAGCACTCTTACTGGAATCACACACTGAGTGAGAATCAGGAAGCTCTGAGGGGCAGAGAGACTATGCACAACACCCTGACTGAGCTTGGTCCCCAGTTCCCACCCCTCCACTCCATTTTTTTTTTAAATTTTATTTGTTCAGTGTTACAAGATTCATTGTTTATGCACCACACACGGTGCTCCATGCAATACATGCCTTACTTAATACCGGCCACCAGGCTCACTCAACCCTCAACCCCCACCCCTTCCCCTCCAAAACACTCAGTTTGTTTCTCGGAGTCCATAGTCTCTCATGGTTGACCTCTCCCTCCAATTTTCCCCAAATCATTTCTCCTCTCCTTTTCCCAGTGTACTTCATGTTATTCCTATGCTCCACAAGTAAGTGAAACCATATGATAATTGACTATCTCTGTTTGACATATTTCACTCAGCATAATCTCCTCCAGTCCTGTCCATGTTGATACAAGAATTGGGTATTCATCCTTTTTGATGGAGGCATAATACTCCATTGTATATATGGACCATATCTTCTTTATCCATTGCATCTTTTGAAGGGCATCTTGGCTCTCTCCACAGTTTGGTGACTGTGGCCAATGCTGCTATGAACACTGGGGTACAGATGGCCCTGCTTTCACTGCATCGGCATTTTTTGGGTAAATACCTAGAAGTGCAATTGCAGGGTTATGGGGTACCTCTATTTTTATTTTTTTAAGGAATGCCCACACTGTTTTCTAAAATGGCTGCACCAACTTGCATTCCCACCAACAGTATACGAGGATTCCCCTTCCTTCATACCCTCTCCAACACCTGTTTTTTACTGTCTTGTTAATTTTGGCCATTGTAACTGGTGTAAGGTGGTATCTCAATTTGGTATTGATTTGAATCTCCCTGAGGGCTAATGATGATGAACATTTTTCTCTGTGTCTGTTAGCCATTTGTATGTCTTCTTTGCAGAAGTGTCTGTTCATGTTTTCTATCCATTTTTTGACATTATTAGCTGGTTTTTGAGTATTGAGTTTGAGGAGTTCTTTATTGATCTTGGATATCAGCCCCTTATCTGTAGTGTCATTTGCGAATATATTCTCCCATTCCATGGGTTGCTTCTTTGTTTTGTTGCGTGTTTCCTTTGCTGTGCAGAAGGTTTTGATCTTGATTAATTCCCAAAAGTTCATTTTCTCTTTTGTTTCCTTTGCCTTTGAAGACATCTCTTGAAAGAAGGTGCTGTGGCTGATGTCGAAGAGGTTGCTGCCTATGTTCTCCATTTTTAATTTTATCCATTTTGAATTTATCTTTGTTTGCGATTTAAGAGAATGGTCAAGTGTCATTCTTCTATACATAATTATACAATTTTCCCAGCACCATTAATTAAAGATACTATCTTGTTTCCACTGGATTTGTTTCCCATTTGGTCGAAGATTATCTGACCATAGAGTTGTGGGTCCATATCTGGGCTCTCTACTCTCTTTCACTGATCTATGTGTCTGTTTTTGTACCAGGACCCAGCTGTCTTGGTGATCACAGCTTTGTGGTACTGCTTGAAATCAGGCAACAGAATACCCCCAGTTTTGTTTTTCTGTCTCAACATTAACTTAGCAATTTGGGGTTTCTTCTGTTTCCATACAAATTTTTGAATTGTTTGCTCCAACACTTTGGAAAAAATGATGCTGGGATTTTGATCAAGATGGCATTGAAAGTATAGATTGCTCTAGGCAGTAAGACATTTTAACAATGTTTATTCTTCTGATCCATGAGCATGGAATGCTTTTCCATATTTTTGTGTCTTCTTCAGTTTCTTTCATGAGCGTTTTCTAGTTCCTTGAGTACAGAGCCTTTGCCCCTTTGGTTAGGTTTATTCACAAGTATCTTATGGTTTTTGGTGCTATAGTAAATGGAATCAATTATTTCATTTTCCCTTTCTATATTTTCATTGTTATTATATAAGAAAGCAACTGATTGGGGCGCCTGGGTGGCTCAGTGGGTTAAAGCCTCTGCCTTTGGCTCGGGCCATGATCCCAGGGTCCTGGTATTGAGCCCCACATCAGGATCTCTGCTTGTCAAGGAGTCTGCTTCCCTTCCTCTCTCTCTGCCTGCCTCTCTGTCTTCTTGTAATCTCTGTCTGTCAAATAAATAAGTAAAATCTTAAAAAAGAAAGAAAGAAAGAAAGAAACTGATTTCTGTGCATTGATTTTGGTTCTTGCCACATTACTGAATTCCTGTATGAGTTCTAGTATTTTTGAGATGGAATCTTTTGGGTTTTCCTTATAAAGTATCATGTCATCTGTGAAGAGAGAGAGTTTGACTTCTTTGCCAATTTGAATACCTTTAAATTATTTTTGTCATCTGATTTCTCTTGCTAGGATTTCTAGTACTATGCTGAACAACAGTGGCAAAAGTGGGCATCCTGTCATGTTCCTAATCTCAAAGGGAAGGCTGTCAGCTTTTCCCCATTGATAATGATTTTTGCTGTGAGGTTTTCATAGATAGACTTTATGAAGTTGAGGAATGTTCCCCCTATCTATACTTTGAAATGTTTTATTCAGGAACGAATGCTGTATCTTGTCAGATGATTTTTTGGCATCAATTGAGAGGACCATGTGGTTCTTCTCTCTTCTCTTATTGATTTGTTCTATCACATTCACTGATTTCCAAATGTTGAACCATCCTCATATCCCAGGGATAAATCCCACCTGGTCATGGTGGATAATCTTTTTATATACTGTTGGATCCTATTAGCTAGGATCTTGTTGAGAATCTTGGCATCCACATTCATCAGGGATATTTGTCTGAAATGCTCATTTTTGATGGGGTCTTTGCCTGATTTGGTGATCAGGGTAATGCTGGCTTCATAGGAAGACTCTGAAGTTGTCCTTCTGTTTCTATTTTTTGAAACAGCTTCAGGAAAATAGGTACTATTTGTTCTTTTAATGTTTGATAGAGTTTCCCAGGGAATCTGTCAGGTCCAGGCTCTCATTTTTTGGGAGTTTTTTTTTGTTGTTGTTGTTGTTTTATCACTGCTTCAATCTCTTTACTAGATGTTGGTCTATTCAAGTTGTTGATTTCTTCCTGATTCAGTCTTGGAAGTTTATAGGTTTCCAGGAATGCCTCCATTTCTCCTAGGTTGCTTAACTTATTGGTTTATAACTGTTGATAATGATTTCTGATGATTATTTTTGTTTCCTTGGTGTTAGTGGAGATTTTTCCCCTTTCATTCATAATTTTGTTACTTTGGATCCTTTCTCTTTTCTTTTGGGTTATTTTGGCTGTTGGTTTCTCATTCTTATTGGTTCTTTCAAAGAACTAGCTTCTGGTTCTGATGATGTGTTCTACTATCTCTAGTTTCTACTCATTGATCTCTGCTCTAATCTTGATTATTTACCTTCTTGTGATGGCTTAATTTGGGGTTGGCTTAATTTGTTGTTAATTTGTTGTTGATTTTCCAGTTCTTTGAACTGCAAGGAGAGCTTGTGTATTCTGGATTTTTCAAAAAAATTTTTTTTTGTTTTAATGAGGCTTTGATGGCTAGGTATTTTCCTCTTAGGACTGTAAGGGCCTATTTAGCCAGAGCGATTCCATCTCTCAGATTAAACAGCCATTGTGCTGTTTATGTAGTAAAATATGGTCAACCAGCCCCTGATAACAGAGCCTAAATACAAGGGTGAGTCAGGTCAGATGGAGATAACGGAGCCCAGATGCAGGGATGAGTTGGGACAGGTGGAGACATCCAATCAGTGGGGCATGCATGTGGTCTCCCTAGCTACCAAGGACTGTGGGGCTCGCCTTTTGGGTGTCAATTCTGACCAAGGTGATAGGCTAGTTCAAATAGCTACTATGGGGTGAGTCTTAATTCAGTTGGCCACCTGTGTGTGACCTAGCATGATAGTACATATTTATCTGTGTGTTTCAATCTCACTGGCCACCTGTGTGTGGCCAGGCTCAACCACATGGCCTTTGCTCTATTAAAGTTAATCTGTAAGGCAGGGAAGGGTCGCCCTCTGTGTGAGAGGCAGCCCTGAATGGTCAGTTTGATTCTCGATGCTTGGCACGAAATAAAGCTTTGCTTGACTTTTGCTTTGTATCAGTCTCATTCCTTTGACCATGGACCCAACATTGGGGGCTCATCCGGGATTAAATGACAAGACCTGAGCCAGCATCAGAATTTCTTGGAAGAGCCTCCAGATTTAAGATCTCAAGAATTTATTCTGTGAGATCCGGTCTGTCTGTCTGGTTGCAGAGCTCCAGGGTATGGCCCACTGGGGAGAAGCTGGACACAGCCATGCTCCCCAGGGTTTGAGTGGATGTAGGTATGCCCCATCCCTCTTCTGGTAGATCGCCAGGGGTTTTGAGTCCCCCTAGGCAGTCAGGGGACTGAGACAATCCCCTAGGGGATTGTAGGGGACCCAGAAAATCCCTACTGGCAAATGTTGTAGGGGACCGAGAAAATCCCCACCAGCGGGTGTTTGCAGGGGACCGAGAAAATCCCCACGGGCTGCTAGGTCTGCGGTTGTCTTTGTCTTGTCTTTTTGTTATCTATTGTGTTGTTTGTTGTGTTTGAAGAAGTGGGGCAAGGAGAGACTAAGGGGACTCTGACTTTCATCTCTCCATTCCTCCTAATAGATGTGGGGCTTCTCCATCACTCATTTCTTGTGTTTATGGCTATAACTGGAGCCAACTGTGGTTAGTCTAACTTGAGACAGATACTTTAAGGAATATTCCCAAACAGCTGCCGAAACTCCCTTCATTTTGGTGAAATTTTCTTGCCCTCTCTGGCCGGACGTGGACTAGCCCCTCCCCCTTGCTGGTGGGAAAGCATGACGTCTGCTCCTCTCTAGGAGCTGATGAGATCTAAAACTGGGAATCCTTTCTCTGCCTTCTGGTGGCACTTTGCTCTCTGTCTCCCCATTCTGTTTCTGCAACAACTTGGGTGTGGCCTGCATAACTGGCCTCTAGTCCATCCTTGGTGCTTCCTGCACCACGGCTCCTTCTTTCTTCACTGTTGGGAAACAAGAAGAGCACCTGTGGGCCTAACACCTCCCTCCACTCTGGATCTTCCCACTCGTGTCTCTGGTAAACATTCGAAGTGGAGTGGACCCAGGTGGAACATAAATCAGTATTTGAACTAAGTTAAGATTTTTGGTTTAATTAGGATGAACATGTCTTCTGAGTTAACAGCAGTAAATGTGAAACTTCATTCAAAGTTTACTGAGGGTTAAATAAGCTCGTGTTTTTTTTTTTTAATCTATTAGCAAAGAGATGACTGAAACTGATGGTTAATTGTCTGTCTCAAAGTTTTAATGGGTAATTGTTAAAGTAGCTTTCAAAGTCTTTGGTAACCTGAAACGTCAATGTGTTGCTTGGATGATAAATGGGATTAAATTTGTTGGACATCTAGGTCTTAACAAAATGGGAGAAAATGCTAGAGCGCTGGTTGCTGGAACTAGGTTTATGCTTTTGAAATCTGTTGGTAAACATGTTTTGTGTTTAACTGATCCATAAATTTGCCTTCTAAGAATTCTATTGTAACAGTTCACAATTGGTTAATATTTAGTCTTCATTAGAGATTGAGATATTTCTAAAAATGTAAATGATTTTCTCTTCCCCCACCTAAAATTGTAAATGAGATCTCTTTGACTCATAAGGCTTTTCCTTGATATGCTAAGTTACTCAGGAAGTGCTAGTAAACCAATGATGAACCTTGGGTTACATTTGGGTAAATGCTGTAACTACTCTAGAGGTTCTATACATTTCTTAAAGTTTTAATTTTTTTAGGGTCATCCCTTGATATTTAACCATATCTATTCTGAGTTTTTGTCATTTGTACTTGTTTTAATTCTCTTGTAAAATGAATTCCGCTTTAAATGAAATTCATATGGGAGACTTTCAGGACAAATACAGGTCTTTGATATGTTGAAATACTGGAACTGAAATGGGTAAGAATTTTCAGAAGTAAAAGCTGCATTCAGACTAAACCAGCATTAGCAACATGGGGCAAGAGGAACTGAAAGATTGTAATGTTGTGTTTCCTAATGCATTGTCTTATTTTAAACAATTACTAGTTCTGTAAAGTTTTCTCTTCCAGACTAGGGAAACTTTTTCTTAAGTTATCTGTAACTTACAGAGATGTAAAAGCATTCATTTGTAAACAAATCAAGGCATTCAACTCTCTCTCTCTATCCGAACCCTCTGAAACTCAAGGTCTCAACAAGTATTCTTTCTTCCATGGTTATCAGCTGTTTGCATAAGTTCAATAAGAATCTGTTCTCCTTGTAACAGGACACCATTGGAAACACTGGTTATTTTACCAAGGCTTTGACTGGGATGTCATATTTGAAAAAGACTCAGATATGACCAGACAGCCTAAAGGGACTAAGGTTGACTTTATAAAACCTGGAGCCATAAAGCCCTTTGAAACTGTTGGCCTGATATGTTGCTTACAGAGTTCCCAGCAGCTTCATCAGGTGATTAAAGAATGTCACTTCCTGGCAGGTGTGGGAACCTCAGAAAGAGGAATTTGTCCAAATTGACAGGTATTGCAGGCATTTCTGATGGCGAGTATGTGGCTTGGTTCTGGCCCGGAGAGGCTACTAAAAGTTCAACCTAGAGATTCCTTATAAGAATTTCCAGCAGCTTCCGAATCAAGATGGTGGAGAAGTAGCTGGCTGAGATGACATCAGGTAGTAGTAGATCAGCTGCATAGCTTATCAAACCCATTCCTAACACCTACAAATCCAACAGAAGATCAAAGAGAAAGAGAGCAATGATTCTAGAAAGAGAAAATCGACCACTTTCTGAAAGGTAGGACCAGCAGAGAAGTGAATCCAAAGCTATGGGAAGATAGACCCCAGAGGGAGGGGCCAGCTCCCGGCAAGCGGCGGAGCAATGGAGCACAAAACTAGGACTTTTAAAAGTCTGCTCCACGGAGGGACATCACTCCAGAGGCTAAACTGGGGTGAAGACCTCACAGGGACAGCGTGGCCTCAGGTCCCACAGGGTCACAGAAGGATTGGGGGTGTCAGCGTGTCACACAGCTCACAGGTATTAGAGCAGGGAGGCTGGCTACATAGACAGAGCTGAGGAGTGAGCTCTCAACTCGGGGTTACCTTGAACCATAATCTGCGACACAGACTGGTGCTCTGTGTGTGGGGTCCCCACAAGATCCAGGGCGACTCCAACCTGGAAGAGCTCAGATCTGCAGGGTTCAGAGACTCCAGGCAGGGCTGTGTGCCATCGAAAGAGATGCTTGGTCACAGGCTGGGTGAGTTCAGAGCACAGCCGGAGGCCAGTGAGATGGGAGTGATTGCACGCTTTTCTCCAAGTACGGCTGGAGGCCGGGGAGACAGGAGTGATTGATTGCTTTTCTCTGAAGGCCCACTGAAGAGTGGGGCCTTTAGCTCTTGGCTCCTCCAGGCTGGATTGGGAGGCTGCCATTTTCATTCCCGTCCTCCAGAACTCTATGGAAAGCGTTCAGGGAACAAAAGTTCCGGAAAACGAACCGGAGTGGATTAATTAGCCCCACCCCTGATAAGGGTGGTGCAATTCATCCTGGGGCAGAGACACTTGGAAATCACTACAACAGGCCCCTCCCCCAGAAGATCAACAAGAAATCCAGCCAAGACCAAGTTCACTTAAAAAGGAGAACAGCGGAATTCCAGAGGAGGAGAAAGCAAAGCATGGAATTCATGGCTTTCTCCCCATGAATCTTAAGTCTTGCAAAGTTAATTAATTTTCTTTATTTTTTTTCTGCTAATTTTTTTAACTTTTACCCTTTCCTCTTTTAACATTTTTAACTACTTTATCTTAATACCTTTCTTTAAAAAAAATCTTTTTTGAGCCTTCATTATTATAGTCACATTTTATCCTTCATTGTATCTAACTTTATTCTTTGTATACACATAGGGTTTTTTCTTCTAAAAATTTTAGGGTACAACTTCTTCTAATAGATCAAAATACACTCTACATCTAGCACTGGGCTTGATCTGTTTTCCAGCCCAAGTAAGTTTTCTCCTCTTTCTTTCTTTCTTTCTTTTTTTTTATGCTCCCAACCCACTTACCTTATCAAATAATTTGTTAGAAATTCAATTTTTTTTCATCTTCATAATCATATTTCATCCCTTCATTGTGTTTACCCTTATATATGTTTTTCATTCTTTAAAATTTTGGGAGGTAGTTTCTTCTAAGAGAACAAAATACTACCCAAAATAAGTGGGTGATCCTGTTCTAGTCACCAGTTTAATATATATACATATATATATTTTTTTTTTTCTTTATTTGTGCTCTTTTTGTGTGTGTGTGTGTGTGCTCTTTTTAATTTTTTTTCTGAACTTCTTTTTCCTCCCTTTCTCCCCCCCCCATGATCTGGGCTCTTTTCTGATCTTCTGATTTGGTTAAAGCACATTTTCCTGGGGTCTTTGCCACCCTTTTAGTATTTCATTTGCTCCTTCATATATTCTTATCTGGACAAAATGACAAGGAGGAAAAACTCACCACACACACAAAAAAAAATAAAAAAATAAAATAAAAAGAATAAGAGGCAGTACCAAAGGCTAGGGACCTAATCAATACAGACATTGGTAATATGTCAGATCTAAAATTCAGGGTGATGATTCTCAAGGTACTAGCCAGGCTCAAAAAAGGCATGGAAGATATTAGAGAAACCCTGTCCAGAGAAATAAAAGCCCCTTTCTGGAGAAATAAAAGAACTAAAGTCTAACCAAGTTGAAGTTTAAAGAAAAAAAGCTATTAATGAGGTGCAATAAATAATGGAGGCTCTTACTGCTAGGATAAATGAGGCAGAAGAAAGAATTAGTGATATAGAAGACCAAATGACAGAGAATAAAGAAGCTGACCAAAAGAGAGACAAACAACTACTGGACCACGAGGGGAGAATTCGAGAGATAAGTGATACCATAAGATGAAACGACATTAGAATAATTGGGATTCCAGAAGAAGAAAAAAGAGAGGGGAGCAGAACATATATTGGAGAGAATTATCATAGAGAATTTCCCTAATATGACAAGGGAACAAGCATCAAAATCCAGGAGGTGCAGAGTATTTCCTGAAAAACCAATAAGAATAGGTCCACACCCTGTCATCTAATAGTAAAATTTACAAGTCTTAGTGACAAAGAGAAAATCCTGAAAGCAGCCCAGGACATGAAGTCTGTAACATACAATGGTAAAAATATCAGGTTGGCAGCGGACTTATTCAAAGAGACCTGGCAGGCCAGAAAGACCTGGCATGATATATTCAGAGCACTAAAGGAGAAAAACATGCAGCCAAGAATACTATATCCAGCTAGGTTATCATTGAAAATAGAAGTAGAGATAAAAAGCTTCCAGGACAAACAAAAACTGAAAGAATTTGTAAACACCAAACCAGCTCTACAGGAAATATTGAAAGTGTTCCTCGAAGCAAAGAGAGACCCTAAAAGTAGTAGATCAGAAAGGAACAGAGACAATATACAGTAACCTTACACCTTACAGGCAATAAAATGGCACTAAATTCACATCTCTCAAAAGTTACCCTAAATGTAAATAGGCTAAATGCCCCAATCAAAAGACAGAGGGTTTTAGAATGGATAAAAAAACAAAACCCATCAATATGTTGCCTGTGAGAAACTCATTTTAGACCTGAAGACACCTCCAGATTGAAAGTGAGAGGTTGGAAAACAATTTACCATGGTAATGGACAACAGAAGAAAGCTGGGGTGACAATCCTTATATCAGATCAATTAGATTTTAAGCTAAAGACTATAATAAGAAATGAGGAAGGACACTATATCATACTCAAAGGGTCTGTCCAACAAGAAGATCTAACAATTTAAAATATCTATGCCCCTAACGTGGGAGCAGCCAACTATATAAACCAATTAAAAAAAAAAACAAAGAAACACATAGAAGATAATACAATAATAGTATTAGTATATAATATACTATATACTAATACTATTAGTATATTATATTAGTATATGCTATACTAATATACTATATACTAATTACTACTATAATACTAATATACTATACTATTAGTATATACTATAATAGTATAGATGGACAGATCATCCAAGCAAAAGATCAACAAGAAAATAAAGGTCTTAAATGACACACGGGACCAGATGGACATCACAGATATATTCAGAACATTCCATCCCAAAGCAACAGAATACACATGCTTCTCTGGTGCCCATGGAACATTCTCCAGAATAGATCACATCCTGGGTCATAAATCAGCTCTCAACTGGTATCAAAAGATTGGGATCATTCCCTGCATATTTTCAGACCACAATGCTCTGAAGCTAGAACTCAATCACAAGAGGAAATTTGGAAAGAACCCAAATACATGGAAACTCAACAGCATCCTTCTAAAGAATGAATGGGTCAACCAGAAAATTAAAGAAGAATTGAAAAAATCATGGAAATAAATGATAATGAAAAAAAAATGATCCAAAATCTATGGGACACAGCAAAGGCAGTCCTGAGAGGAAATATATAGCGATACAAGCCTATCTCAAGAAACAGGAAAGGTCTCAAATACACAACCTACCCCTACACCTAAATGATCTTGAGAAAGAACAACAAAGAAAGCCTAAACCCAGCAGGGTAAGAGAAATAATAAAGATCAAAGCAGAAATCAATAAAATAGAAGCCAAAAAGACAATAGAACAAATCAATGAATCTAGGAGCTGGTTCCTTGAAAGAATTAATGAGATTGATAAACCCGTGGCCAGACTTATCAAAAAGAAAAGAGAAAGGACCCAAATAAATAAAATTATGAATGAAAGAGGAGAGATCACAACCAACACCAAAGAAATACAAACAATTATAAGAACATATTATGAGCAACGCTCTGCTAACAAATTTGACAATCTGGAAGAAATGTATATTTTCCTAGAGACATATAAACTGCCAACACTGAACCAGGAAGAAATAGAAAACCTGAATAGACCTATAACCAGTAAGGAGATTGAAACAGCCATCAGGGACGCCTGGGTGGCTCAGTGGGTTAACGCCTCTGCCTTCAGCTCAGGTCATGATCCCAGGGTCCTGGGATCAAGCTCCGCATCAAGCTCTCTGCTAGGCAGGGAGCCTGCTTCCCCTTTCTCTCTCTGCCTGCCTCTCTGCCTATTTGTGATCTCTGTCTGTCAACTAAATAAATAAAATCTTAAAAAAAAAGAAACAGCCATCAAAAAATCTCCAAACAAACAAAAGCCTAGGGCCAGATGGCTTCCCGAGGGAATTCTACCAAACATTTATTTTTATTTTTTATTTTTATATAAACATAAATTGTAACCCCACCCCCCTCTCCCAACACCCCCCACCCCCCTCAGTTTGTTTTATGACATTAAGAGTCTCTTTTGGTTTGTCTCCCTCCCGATCCCATCTTGTTTCATTTATTCTTTTCCTACCCCCTTAACCACCAACCCCATTGCATCTCCACTTCCTCATATCAGGGAAATCATATGATAGTTGTCTTTCTCTGATGGACTTATTTCGCTAAGCACGGTACCCTCTAGTTCCATCCATGTCGTCGCAAATAGCAAGATTTCATTTCTTTTGATGGCTGCATAGTATTCCATTGTCTCCCAAACATTTAAAGAAGAATTAATTCCTATTCTCCTGAAACTGTTCCAAAAAATAGAAATGGAAGGAAAACTTCCAAACTCATTTTATGAGGCCAGCATCACCTTGATCCCAAAACCAGACAAGAATCCCATCAAAAAAGAGGATTACAGACCAATATCCTTGATGAACACAGATGTGAAAATTCTCACCAAAATACTAGCCAGTAGGATCCAACAGTACATTAAAAGGATTATTCATCATGACCAAGTGGGATTTATTCCAGGGCTTCAAGGTTGGTTCAACATCCACAAATCAATCAATGTGACACATACATTAATAAAAGAAAGAACAAGAACTATATGATACTCTCAATAGATACTGAAAAAGCATTTGACAAAGTACAACATCCCTTCCTGATCAAAACTCTTCAATGTGTAGGAATAGAGGGCACATACCTCAATATTATCAAATCCATCTATGAAAAACCCACCACAAATATCATTCTCAATGGAGAAAAAGTGAGAGCTTTTCTGCTAAGGTCAGGAACACAGCAGGGATGTCTGTTACCCCCCTGCTCTTCAACATAGCACTAGAAGTCCTAGCCTCAGCAATCAGACAACAAAAAGAAATTAAAGGCATCCAAATCAGCAAAGAATAAGTCAAACTATCACTCTTTGCAGATGATATGATACTATATGTGGAAAACCCAAAAGGCTCCACTCCAAATCTGCTAGAACTTGTACAGGAATTCAGAAAAGTTTCAGGATATAAAATCAATGCACAGAAATCAGTTGCATTTCTTTACACCAACAACAAGACAGAAGAAAGAGAAATTACGGAGTCAATCCCATTTACAATTACACCCAAAACCATAAGATAACCTAGGAATACACCTAATCAAAGAGGCAAAGAATCTTTACTCAGAAAACTATAAAGTACTCATGAAAGAAATTGAGGAAGACACAAAGAAATGGAAAAATGTTCCATGCTCATGGATTGGAAGAACAAATATTGTGAAAATGTCTATGCTACCTAAAGGTATCTACACATTTAATGCAATGCCTATCAAAATCCCATCCATTTTTTTTCAATGAAATGGAACAAATAATCCTACAATTTATATGGAACCAGAAATGACCTCGAATATCCAAAGGAATATTGAAAAAGAAAGCCAAAGCTGGTGACATCACATTTCCAGACTTCAAGCTCTATTATAAAGCTGTCATCATCAAGACAGTATGGGACTGGCACAAAAACAGACACATAGATCAATAGAGCAGAATAGAGAGCTCAGAAATAGACCCTCAACTCTATGGTCAACTAATCTTCGACAAAGCAGGAAAGAATATCCAATGGAAAAAAGACAGACTCTTCAACAAATGGTGTTGAGAAAATTGGACAGCCACATGCAGAATAATGAAATTGGAACATTTCCTTACACCACACATGAAAATAGACTCAAAATGGATGAAGGATCTCAATGTGAGAAAGGAATCTATCAAAATCCTTGAGGAGAACACAGGCAGCAACCTCTTCGACCTCAGCCTCAGCAACTTCTTCCTAGAAGCAACACCAAAGGCAAGGGAAGCAAGGGAAAAAATGAACTATTGGGATTTCATCAAGATCAGAAGCTTTTGCACAGCAAAGGAAACAGTTAACAAAACCAAAACACAACTGACAGAATGGGAGAAGATATTTGCAAACGACATATCAGATAAAGAGCTAGTAACCAAAATCTATAGAGAGCTCAGAAAACCCAACATCCAAAGAACAAATAATCCAATCAAGAAATGGACAGAGGACATGAACAGACATCTCTGCAAAGAAAACATCCAGATGGCCAACAGACACATGAAAAAGTGCTCCACACCACTGGGCATCAGGGAAATACAAATCAAAACCACAATGAGATGCCACCTCACACCAGCCAGAATGGCTAAATTTAGCAAGTCAGGAAATGACAGATGCTGGCGAGGATGTGGGGAAAGGGGAACCCTCCTACACTGTTGGTGGGAATGGAAGCTGGTGCAACCACTCTTGAAAACAGCATGGAGGTTCCTCAAAAAATTGAAAATAGAGCTACCTTATGACTCAGCAATTGCACTACTGGATATATATCCTAAAGATACAAACATAGTGATTGGAAGGGGAACATGCCCTCAAATGTTTATAGCAGCAATGTCCACAATAATCAAGTTATGGAAAGAACCTAGATGTCCATCAACAGATGAATGGATAAAGAAGAAGTGGTATATATATATACAATGCAATACCATGCAGCCATCAAAAGAAATGAAATCTTGCCATTTGCGATGACATGGATGGAACTAGAGGGTATTGTGCTTAGCGAAATAAGTCAATCAGAGAAAGACAGTTATCATATGATCTCCCTGATATGAGGATGTGGAGATGCAACTGGGGAGAGGGTTAAGGGGGTAGGAAACGAATAAATGATACAAGATGGGATTGGGAGGGAGACAAACCAAAAGAGACTCTTAATGTCATAAAACAAACT